>VDFB02281492.1:117223944-117331967 GCA_007258455.2 Sequoia sempervirens
TACTAAAAGATCGCTATGACACCTGATGTTCAAAATCAATTGATTCGATGATACAAGTGGATCGCATTTGTTAAGAACTGCTAGATAAGGGCATAGCTTGATGACACGATACATGGGAAGACAAGATATGGACCGACACTTCTAAAGACCAGGCCTCTACCGATTAAAGATTAGCCTTCACACGGAAAGCCGCCAGAGCCCTCGTAGTTCAGTGAAAGGTGGATGACTGACCAATATGGAGAACTTGATGGATGGTAAAGATAGGATAGACAAAAGGAGAAAGACCGATGATAGACGATAGAGGAGCAAAGTGGACAATGAAGATTGATGATGGAACCCCGGGGGCGGATCAAATGATCGACCTTGCCTACGTGAAAGCGCAGGGGCAACGTAGTTCGACAAGACCGAAGGCAAACAATGGATAAAGGATGATGGATAATGATAGGATAAGTGGATAAAAAGATGGGACTGACATGACAAGATAGGATAGACTGCTGATTGATAGATGATGATGATCACATAAAGCTCAGGGCTGGGATAGTTATCCAAATCGTTAAAATGACTTGAGAGGATGATATGAGTGATGAAAAGTGATAGGGATTGGAAAGATGTGCAAGAGAAGTAGGAGTGATGACGAGTAGATAAATGACATTGGGTTGCATGGGGGGAGGTCCATAGCCAGATACCAATGACAAGGGATTGTGAGATGGGATGAGATGGGATGAGGATAAAGAGGAAAGAATGGATAGAGATATAGGGATGGGGATGGGAGGGATTTTTTGGATGGATAGGAATATAAGGATTGGGAGATGAAAGGGATGCTAGGATAATCGATGCAAGATAAGGATGGAGATGGAAGGATGATAGGATGGATAGGGACGAAGGATTGGGAGATGAAAGGACGCTAGGATAGATGGACACGAATAGATAAAGATGGGGAGATGGAAGGATACCAATGATGGATAGGGAGATGAAGGGATGTTATGACAGATGATGTCCCAAGGACCATGTCACAAAGGAAAGCACATGCCCCCACCTAGATATGTCACATATGAGGAGGCATGAGGGATAGAAGATGAGTGGATGATAAGATAAAGGAGATAACTGAAGGAGGGCAGGATGGGTGAACAAGGAATATGATAGAGCATGGATGAAGGGAATATATACCAATAGGTGTCCAAAGCATGCATAGATAGGTGCCCCACTTTTGATCAAGATCACAAGAAGGATGGAGTGAATGGGAGATAAATGGGATATGATGGTAGGATGCAGAAAATAGGAGGGATGGAGGGACGATGAAGAGGATGGATAACAGAAGACTCGTGCATAGCTTGAAGCATAGCTTTTAAGGAGGAATGCATACCAGAAGCTGCCCCAAGTGTAGATGGTGATTTACGATGACACTCAAGCTTTGCTAGGGTTTTCATCATGGTACCTCATCATCCATACGCTTTGTTTGCCAAGTTTTCACCATTGGACAAATCTATTTATCTTTCTTTTTTTTTGGATTTTTGAATTTTTGGAGTTTTATGGATAGCAAGGGGATGAAAATGGGTAAGGATAGAGATGTTGATAAGGGGATTTAGAAGACAAGCGATAAGGATATGGATGAAGGACTCAAGCATCAAGTTCCATACTAGGTAGTAAGAGCCCATGTTCAAACCGACTATTGGATGTTGGTACAACCTTATGCAAGAGGATGAATTAGGGGGATTTGAGAGGGGAGATACATGATATAATGGATGGGATGCTGCGAAGGGTATGGATGGAATGATGGGGTGGATATATGATGGGGAGATGTGTTCAGGACTAACATTGGCACATGTGGTGGTGGATGTGGAAAAATAAGAGGATTAAGGGATGTAGAATGTGGGGATAATGGAGGAGATGGAATTGTGAATTTTGGGAGATAGGGACCCAAGATAGACGTAGGAGATGAAAGGGGTGTATGATTAGCTTGTGGATTAGCGACTTTGGATGTTCTTACTAATTTTTCATGTGATGGCATTGCATCTTTTTTCTTTGGGATCCACATGGTTTTGATCTTTGCTTTGGTGGGCCTTTGTGGCCTACAGATTTTATTTAGATTTAGATTTTTCTTCTCTTCACCATGTATTTTAGAGGGGACATGGGGAGCCATAAATTCATGTGGATGCTTAGATTTATGCATTTTTCCTTTAACAACCAAAGTGCTTTTAGTAGCAATGGGATGGGTGTGAATGGATGGATGATGTTGAGGACACATGAATGGAGGATGGAGGTAGGATTTTTAGGATGATATGTGGATGGATGATGTACAGGTACGTGCCTTTGTTGATCCTGATTAGGGAACATGAGAGTGGGATAGTTATGATGGGCGACATGGATAGGTGATGGATGGATGAAAGGATGGATAGGATGAGATGGAGGAGGTGATTTTGAGATATAAGGGCCCAAAATAGACTTAGGACTTGGAGGATATGGGATGGGGGATGAGGGGACATAAGGACCCAATATGGATGGAGCGGATGAAGGAGGAAGATGGACAGTTGTTTTGAGGTGATATGATAGAGGAGGAGGGATGGCGACATATGATCTGGTAGGGCGATGAGAAGAGCCGACATGTCTTTTGGAAAAGGCTTGTTGAGGACGTCTAGAGGTTGTACCAACATTTTTGGATTGCGAGTCGTGAGTAGTACATCCAAGACCTTGCGGATACAAGTGTTCTTTAGCTTGGATGGGCTCTATAATACCTTGCTCATGAAGGCCTAAACCTTTTCCTTGATAGTTCATTTTCTTGAGTATTCGATCTAAGACAAGATTTTTGTTATTCTGGAAGAATGATGCGAGTTCATTATTAGGTGGAAGAGGAGAGTTGGTGTATATGCTTTGTTTTTCTTCTACGAGGAGACCACCATGGAGGAATGTGAGAGGACCAAGGGGATATGCGAGCGGCGTGGGGATAGCATTTTTAGGTGATGATGGGGGATCATGAGAAGGAGAGGATGGGATAGCAACATCAGGAGAGGGAGTAAGGGCCATGATAGGATCTAGATTTGTGGTAGTAGACTCATGCGATGGAGATGGAGATGAAGCAGTGGAAGCTTGAATGACAAGGGGATCATGGGATGGAAGTGATGGGGGACTGTGATCTTGAGGTGGACTAGATGGGATGGTAGGATCTTGATTTGGAGAAGGGGATATGCTGGCATGCTTTGGATTAGACCCTTGGCGTGACTCATCGTGTGCAGGAGGCATGGTAACGGAGTCTTTTTGGGACTCTTCAAGTAGGGAAGATGGAGGGACGGAAGATCCATGAGGTTTATTGGAATGGGTTTTAGTGCTACTAGGAGTGGGAGGAGTGGATTAGATTTGGGTGTCTTCGATGGATTGGGTGGATCTAGGAGTAGAGGGAGTGGATTGGACTTGGGTGTCTTCGATGGGTTCAGTGGCTCTCATAGTGGGAGATGTGGGTTCAATGGATTTAGTTGGTTCAATGGTTTCAATGGTTTGATCAGTGCTAGGGGTGGTAGCGTCAATAATAGGTGTGGTATGGAGAAGGGTCTCATCACTAGCGACCGTGGATGATGGATCTAGATGGCATGGTTTCATGACTTCAAGAAGTGGAGTTGAGGATGGCTTCTTTGTAATGAGTCCTTGGAGAACTTCTGAAATGAGAGACTTGCATATGGTTGGCTTGGCTAGGGTGGTAGAAATGGATGAGGGATTATGGATTGGTGAACTAGGGTTAGATGGAGCAATGGGATTGAATGTAGGACCATGAGTAAATGGAGGATTAGGATTGGATGGAGGACTAGGAGTAGATGGATGAATGGGATTGGATGGAGGACTAGGAGTGGATGGAGGACTAGTATTGGATGGAGGGTTAAGGTAAGGATATTGGAGTGGTGAATTAAGATAGGGGGACATGGATTGTGGATAAGGACAAGAGGATATAGGTGGTGTAGTGGGACAAGAGGATGTGGGGGATGGATTATAATAAAGGTATTGGGATGATGGATTAGGATGAGGAGACATGGATGTAGGATTAAGGTAAAAGGGGGTGGATGTAGAATTAGTACATGAAGATTGGGAAAGAGGATTACGATAGGGAGACATGGATGGGGAATTGTAATAGGAATATTGTGATGAAAGATGAGGATAAGAGGATGTGGATGTTGGATAAGAGGATGATGTAGATGGGGAAGGGGAAGGTACCAAATATCCCTTGTCAAAAGTAACATAAGGAGTATGATTGGGCATGGATGAAGACATAACGGGATAGCTGGAAGGGGTGATTGGATTGTGGAAAGTGGATGGAGAAAGCTTACTAGAGATGATAGTGTCAAGGGGATCTATGTCATATTCTTCTTGATCGACAAGATTTTCGTTATCGTCGTCCACGTAATTAGGGTTTCCCTTTACTACTATTGATGGAGGATGAGGATTCATGACGGTAAAAGCATAAATAGAGTGGATCAAAGATTTTGAATGGAGATGGATGAAAGCTCAAATTGGGATTTAAGTCAAGCTCAGATCACGATTAGACAAAAGCTCAGATTAGGATGATTGGATGATGTGATGGGATTGATTTTGATTTTGATGGGATTCGGTAGACGGATGATTGGATCGGGTAGATGATTTGATGAATTTGATTAAAGTACTAGATCAGTTTGATTGGATAGGATTGGATGATTAGATGATGTTGATTGGATAATTGTGATTAGATGAAGATGATTGCATGTATCTGATTAGAGGAATGGATTGGTTTGATTAGATAGAAAGAAAAGGTACCACTAGATAGAGCTCAAAAAATTGAGCAATTTTAGTTTTTGGATGAAGTCGATCCGATGCACGGTTTGTAAATGACAACCCCGGGAAGTTAGGGGCGTGTCCACACTGTAATGCGGGGCGTGGCCGCCCTGGGATGGTCAAATTCTTGATAGGAGGAAATGGAAGGTACCACTGGATAGAGCTTGAAAAACTAAGCAAATTTTATTTTTGAACGAAGTTGATTCGACGTACGGTTTGTAAATGATGGGCCCGGGAAGTTAAAGGGGCGTAGTCAACATTCTGCAGTAAAATCAGGGGCGTAGACAGCTTTCTGCAGCAAATCAGGGGTGTTTTCAGCAAAATCAGGGGCATAGATAGCTTTCTGCAGTAAATCAGGGGCGCTACCGCATTTCTGCGCAGGGCGCTGCCGCGTTTCTGTGCAGGGCGCTACCGCGTTTCTGCAGGGACAAAGCTTGGTTTTTTGATGGCAAAGGCTATGGCAAGGACACAAAATGATGAAACAAGTTCAAAGTATCAAAATTTGACAAAATTTTCACAAGAAAACACCTCAAGCAAGCACAATCCTATGATTAATATTACGGGTATGGCAAGGCAAAGTCTTAATCTAGGATGCACAAGGCTTCTAGGGAGTCCTCGATATACTCTCGGTACGTGAGGCACAACTGTGAACACCAGTCCATCACAAGCGTGAGTCGGGAACCCCAGCGAGATACTGAAAGGCTCGGACCAACTTTTCATGTCTATCTAGGTATCACCCTAGCTTCGACGCTCCGCCAATTACGACGCAACTGGATTGAGGTACAACTTTCGTTCTCCCCCCTTTATATACCCTGCCGGTACATGTGGTTGGAATCGTCCGTTGGGGTGATGAAATCCCTAAGTAGGTCCCACTAAAAAGAAGATACTAACTATTTCCAACTACTCCCCAGGCTCACACGAAGTGCAAGGGGAAAGTGAAAACAAATCAATGCCCCCTTGGGTAACACAAAAATAAGCAACCACAGCAAACAGTGAGGTTTAATCCCCCTAATTAGACTATGTTTGAAAACAGCAGAGATAATTATTTGAAAGTCTGATTATGTAGATGACCCTGCAAACAAATGTTAGTTGTCCTCTTTTTCGTCTTTGGTCAAATTTCGCCACAATATGCTGCAAAACGTTAGCGAAAAACAGCAATATCCTTGCCACCACAATGTTAGAGTTATTACGTAAAAGCTGTAAAAAACTAGAACAAAAATAAAGCCAAAACGCCTATTTTACCTTCAAACTGTGCTGCTTTGGGGCGCTACCGCGCTTCTGTGAAGGGCGCTACCGCACTTCTGTGAAGGGCGCTGCCACGGTTCTGTGAAGGGTGCTTCTGTGGGTTTGTGAAGGGCGCTGCCGCACTTCTGTGAAGGGCGCTGCCGCACTTCTGTGAAGGGCGCTACGGCGGTTCTGTGAAGCGCGCTGCCGCACTTCTGTGAAGGGCGCTACCGCGGGTCTGTGAAGGGCGCTGCCGCGGTTCTGCGAGGGCGCTACCGCACTTCTGTGAAGGGCGCTACCACACTTCTGTGAAGGGCGCTGCCGCGGTTCTGTGAGGGCGCTACCGCACTTCTGCGGGGGCACTACCGCGTCTCTGTGAGGGCTCTACAGCACTTCTGTGAGGGCGCTACCGCGTCTCTATGAGGGCGCTACTGCACTTCTGTGAGGGCGCTACCGCGTCTCTGTGAGGGCGCTACCGCGTCTCTGTGAGGGCGCTACCGCACTTCTGTGAGGGCGCTACCGCGTTTCTGCGGGGGCGCTACAATGTTTCTGCGAGGGCGCTACCGCATTTCTGTGAGCTTTTCCTACAAAATTCTTAACTCAAAGAGACGTTAAATGCAAGACCCGTATGTGGGTCCCACCGGGCGTGCCAGAAATGTATACCTTAGAATTTCTACTGCTCTAAATGTGTAAAATAGCTAAGAAATGTGAGTAACAAAATACCAAGGACACCTCAAGATTAGCCAAAAGAGTGATACAACGAAAAGGAATGTAAATAAGATGAAACACAAACAATTTTACCTCCCTTGTTGTTGATACCTCTTTGATTGGTCCTTGCTTGGATTGGTTGTGTGCTCCTTAGATGATTGCTTGAATGTCTAAATGCAAGATTGGGGGTGCAAATGATTAACAAAGATGGCTAGATGATGGCAAAGGATTGAGGATTCAAATGGACAGCATGTAGTTGCTCAAATCTAAAGTGTTCAAAATGCCCTTAAGGAGGGGGTATTTATAGAAGAATTTGAATTCTCTAGAGAATTCAATGGTCAAGATTGCTCCAACAAGGCCAAGATAAAGGGTTATGGTGGGTTGAGAACCCACAAGCCCTCACATCTTGACATGTGGAGGGTGAAGTGGACAAGGGGATGTGAGATGAAGGTGAGGTGTCAAAAAGGTACATGAGGTGGAAAAAGGACATGCACCTTGGGGAGTGAGGATATTTCCACAAAAAGGGATTTCTTGTTCCCAAGTGGGAGTGAAAGGGACATTTGAGAAATTTTGGAATTCCTCAAAAATCTACATGGGAAAAGGAAAGGTGGTTGGGGATATAAAAATTCACATTCATAGGATGGTCTAGAGGATAAAAGGTGGGCTCCAAAAAGATGGGACTTGGTCACATGTGGAGATTGTGACAAGTCCAAGGTTGGTCACATGTGGAGATTGTGACAAGTCCAAGGTTCTAGAAGCCTTGGAAGGATGGAATGTGAATTAAAAATTCACATATAAAAGAGGGGAATCTAGGAAGAATAAAAAGGAATTAAAAATTCCTTGGAGAATGATTAGGCTTAATTAATCAGTAATTAGAAGATAAATGAGATTAGAAGCCAACTTGCAAAAGTTGGAGGATGTGACACATCCTAATCAAGGATTAGGCATGTGCACATCCCTAATGAGGAAATTAGGAAACATATTAGGATTAGATGAAAATGACATGTGAGGAATTAAATAAATGTAATATTTATTTAATTTATTTGATGAAAAGAGGATTAAGGAGGGTAAGGTATTTAATTATTAATTAAATACCTTACGAATTTAGCAGAATTAAAGATATTAATTAAATAATAGTAATATTATTTAATTAACTCGGATAAGAGGATGTTTAGACGAAAAGTGATAAATTTGGATAAATTAAGTGTCCAAATTTGGATGTCTACAAGAAGAAAAAATTCTCACATTATTTGTAGTGTTGGAAAACACATTGTCCCTTGTCAATTATTTCCTTATGAAAAGTTCTTTTTTTTCGTACGCACCAAGAATGTAATGAATTCCACCTTAAAATTTTAGAACAACTATCTAGTACAGTAAAAATGGTAGTTCACTTCATCTTATTGGAACAAAAAAATGCTCACATTATTTGTAGTGTTGGAAAAGACACTGTCCCTTGTCATTTATTTCCTTATGAAATTTTTGTGTTTCGTACACACCAACAATGTGTAGTATATAGAAAATGGGGTTTGAATGCTATCATATGACTTTGGGTATAGACCATACCCACTTTCCACCTACTACATTCAAGGGCAACCCTTGAGATCTCAATCAAATGATGATAATGGTAGAAAGAGATCTTGCAATAGGGTTGTCCTAGGGGCTAAATGTAAACTAATAAGGGGTTCACCACCAAGTAAGAACTTGGAAAGAAAAATGATATGTCAAATGCAACACTAAACCATAATTCAATGCAATGACCTATATAATGACCTAGAAAAGAAGATGAAACAATATAGAAAACTACAGAAAGGAGTATGTGCACCTAGGAATCTGAAGATGGTTGAATGGAGCTCTAAAACACTGGAAATTTTTCTTTTAATTTTGACTAGAACTCATTTTCCAAGCTGAGCGAATCAATCCAAATTCTGGAAAACTGTGTGGGAACATGAACCTACCAAAAGGGTATTCGAATTTGCAAAAATCTAAATTTTGAATAGAAATGGGACTCATTGGCTAAAAGTGGTCAATTAGTCCAGTTAGGGTTTTCTGAAGCTTCAAAGTCTGATCCTAATCTTCTTTTTCTACTCTATCCTTCCTAATTGACTTCAGGATCTGAAACCTTAATTTGCAGCCTGTAGGTGTTCTCCAATGTTCTCCAAGGCTTGATGACAACTTTGATTGACTTAACAACTTCTCTCCAATCTTGCTCCTTAGGAAATCTACAACCTAGACCTACAAATTACACACAAAGGAGAGGGAAAAATTTTGTTGGGTTAGTGGATAGGGGTTTTCCTTGGTCAAACCCTGTTTTGGAAATCAATCCTTGAAATGAAATCAAATAAGAATGGAGAATGATGAATGAAAAAATGACAATGTTGCAACTCACCAAACCCTAGCAATAAAGTGTTGCAAACATGTAAGAGATGGGTCCAATGGATGTATACCTTGACTCTTGCTTGAAGGTGATAGATATTGAGTGAAATGCTTGCTTGAATCATAAAACCCTACACCACAATTGTTAGCTCCAAAACAAACATGATGCATGAAATCCTTGACATGATGATTGATGTTTGAATGTTGCTCTAAAATGCTTGATAATCTACCCTTGAATGCACTTGTGAACTCAAACTTGCTATAAGGATGAATACTTGAATGCATGGGGTAAAAATGAGAGAAAGAACCTTGTATTTATACTCAATTATGCAATAATTCCCAAAATTACAACACTACAAGTTGACAACATATCTAGGAGGATAAAATCTTGCCAAAAATTTGAATTAATTTTGATTTTAAGCCACATGGTACTCATTCATCCAAGGTGGAAAATGAGTCCCACCAAGCCTAAAATTTGGGACCAATTTTAAAAATGCTTAGAAATGTTTGAAACTAGGATCAGGACCCAAAAAATTAGGTGGGACTCATTCACCCAAGGTGGCGAATGAGTCCCAAATCACTAAATCTACATCCTCAAAAATATACATTAAATGGGGCTTTTAGATACCAGATAGGGCCAATTAAAGCATAAGAAAGCTCGATTATTAATGACAAGCCTAGAAAAGTGTGAAAGTGTGTTACAACACTTCACAACACTTTAGATAAGGCAAGATTAAAGTTAAAAAGAGGTTTATTAGGTGTAATTAATTAATAAAACCTTAGAAAAGTGTGGAAGTGAGTTACAACACTTCACAACACTTTAGCAAGCTACCATTCATGTTTATTAGTACACAAGGGCCCAAGACCTAATGTGAATGTATCAAACACATTATAACACTAAATCAAGGCACCATTAAGCCTAGTTCACAAGGAGGGCCCAAACAAGCAAGGGAAAGACAAAAGGGATACTTTTTCCATTACCACACAATGTAATGAAGTCCACTTGCAAATTTTAGAACAAATATTTGGTACAATAAAAATGGCATTTCACTTTCTTCATTTGATTGGAACAAAAAATGCTCACAATATTTGTAGTGTTGGAAAACACACTGTCCCTTTTTCAGTTATTTCCTTATGAAAAGTTTTTGTTTTGTACACACCAATAATGTAATGAATTCCACCTTCAAATTTTAGATCAACTCTTTGATATAGTAAAATTGACATTTCACTTTCTTCATATGATTGGAACAAAAAAGTTCTCACATTAATTACATTGGAAAACACATCAAGTCCCTTGTCAATTATTTCCTTATGAAAAGTTTTTGTTTCATATGCACCATGAATGTAATGAAGTCCACCTTCAAATATTAAAACAACTCTTTCATATAGTAAAAGTGGCATTTCACAAGTTCCTCATATGATTGGAACAAGAAAAAGATCACATAATTTGTAGTGTTGGAAAACACACTTTCCCCTGTTAGTTATTTCCTTTTGATTTATTTTATTTTCGTATGCACTAAGAATGTAATGAATTCCACTTTAAAATTTTAGAATGACTCTTTTGTATAGTAAAAATGACATTTCACTTTCTTCATCTGATTGGAATAGAAAATTGCTCACATTATTTGCAGTGTTGGAAAACACACTATCCCCTGTCAATCATTTCCTTATGGAAATTTTTTGTTTCATATACACCAAGAATGTAATGAAGCCCACCTTCAAATTTTAGAAAAACTCTTTGATACACTAAAAATGGCATTTCGCAAGTTCTTCATATGATTGAAACAAAAAAATTCTCACATTATTTGTAGTGTTGGAAAACACACTATCCCCTATCAGTTATTTGCTTATGAAAAGTTTTTGTTCCATATGCACCAAGAATGTAATGAAGTCCACCTTCAAATTGAAGTATTTTTTTTTAATCTAAAAAAAGTTGTAAATTTTCAAGGTGCCTTACATTATGTTAACCTAATTGTTGTGGAAGGGGGAAATAAGTTCTAGATCAATGGCCACTTTACACAACCCTTGCATGTACAAGAACATTTTTCATTTTGTGTAGCTCAATGTCAACAACCCACATTACATTTGGACTCTCTAAATAAGAAAATGTTTTCATTACAATAATTATAGGTTGGAAAAAACTAGGTGAACTATAAAACCTGCAACCCACATACTATTCTAAAACCCTCTACACGTAACAACCCAATTGGTTAGTCACCTCTCAAGTCAATTTAATTATTTTTATCTATCCCCCAACTGGAACTCCTCGCCAAGCTCTCCACCCTTGAGCTTAGAACAAGCATAATGGAAACAATCACAACCCACTATTTTTTTCCAACCTACAATTATTTATGAATTTATTTTTCCATCATATGAGGAAATTGTGTTTTTACTCTAAGTAAAATTTGTGGTAAATTTTGAAGGTTCCTTTCATTACATTCATACTCTCTAAATAAGAAAAGGTTTTCATTACAATAATTATGGGTTGGAAAACACTGGGTGTTATGAAACTTGCTACCCACATACTATTGTAAAACCCTCTACATGTAAAAACCCAATTAGTTACTCACCCCTAACTAAGGTCAATTTGATTAGTTTTATGAAATCCCCACCTGGAACTCCTCCCCAAGCTCTCCACCCTTGAGTTTAGAACAAGCAAAATACAATCACTCAAAACACGATGTGGTTTTCCAACCTACGATTATTTTGTGCATTTCTTTTTCCATAATATGAGGAAATTGAAACATAATTTTTATTCTAAGTAATAGTTGTGGTAAATTTTAAAAGTTTCTTTCATTACATTCATACTCTCTAAATAATAAAAGGTTCTCATTACAACAATTGCAAGTTGGAAAACACTGAGTGTTATGAAACCTACAATCCACATACTGTTGTAAATCCCTCTACGCGTAACAACCCAATTGGTTAGTCATCCCTCACAACAATTTTATTAGTTTTATGTATCCACCACCTTAAACTCCTCCCCAAGCTCTCCACCCTTGAGCTTAGAATAAGAAAAATTAAATCACTCACAACCCACTATGTTTTCTAACCTATGATTAGTTTGTGCATTTTTTCCCATCATATGAGGAAATTGAAACATATTTTTTTTCTCTAAGTAATAGTTGTGGTAACTTTTCAAAGTTCCTTTCATTACATTCATACTCTCTAAATAAGAAAATGGTTTCATTACAATAATTGAATGTTGGAAAACACTGGGTAACATTATGAAACATGATCAAACCATTTTCGCCATCCCCCCTCTATCATACCATATACCATATACCCCCCCCATCTCCATATTTTCATAAAGATGTGTATAGAAATATATGATGCAAAATCAATCATATACCTATCAAGCCCCATAGACCAATCATTTCTTGATTATGTGTCAATCCATCCCATCCTAAGATTCCTTACCACGTCTTCACCTCCTACCCTTCCATATCACTTACTATATATTGGAGGTACATATCTACATCTAACCTTTTGATTTGAATCTTATGGTAGTGCAAGTATTCTCTTCATACAAATTTATGAATTTATTCTCATACTACCATGACCAAGATTCCCAACAAATAATATATCATTTAACATGACGCAATAATTCCTCATGATAATCTTAAATTTTAACAAATATTGATCACTTACTAGCACCTTAGATTTGGATATTCTAACCTTTTCAATTTTTACTTATCAACCATCTCTTTTGATGCTAAAATATCTTTACTACCATTATTTATGATGAATTTATAACACTTGTATTTAATCTTACATATAGTTCTAAATAGACTTCTCCTTATAATTTTAAATTTCTACAATTATAAAAATTTATATAGATTTGGATATTCTAACCTTTTTAATTTTTACTTATCAAGGCCATCACTTTTGATGCTAAAATATCTTTACTAGTATTATTTATGATGAATTTATAACACTTATATTTAATCTTACATATAGTTCTAAATAGACTTCTCCTTTATACTATTTCTTTATCCATACCATCACTATTTACCAAAAGTTCTTTTCATGATCAATGACTCACCTCGAACCCACTCACCTGTGTCTAATTTATTTATTGTGATTTATCTACTTGATTCTTCATAAGCATTGTAACTCTTGTACAACCTTTAGGTCTTCTTCCAATACTCCATTTTCTTTGGGAGCATTCAAATACTCTATGTCCTATTCCACATCTAAAATAAGATCATATGAAGTATTTTCCACTACATCTACCATATCTTCCTCCATCTATCTAATATTCACCTATTCTTTTATTTCATTATGAACTACTACTTATTTCTTTAGTTTCTTCTTTATAAGGTCTTCCAACATCATCTTGATGTATTTCTCTTTGGAATATTATTTTGTATCTATTCTACATTCTCAAATATTTTATTTGACTTCTCTTGTTCCTTTAATGGAAACTGATATGTTTCTTTAATTGTCATTTTTCTTACCATACTCAATTATTCTTGAATGATTCCTCTTAATCCACTTATTTATCTAGACACCTTTTCTTCATCTACTACACTATGTCTAAGCCAATTATCATCTCATAGAATCTTCAGTATATTTCCTCACACTCTTATTCTTTTATCACAAATTTTGTAAAATTTTCAACAATTATAAGTGGTAATCAATTTTTATAATTTTACTCTTCAACTTTAAAATTATTCTATATTTATCTCTCTATAAAATCCCCATCTCTCCATTCCTTTTCATTTATACTTATTTATGCCTGATTGTAATATATCACTTCAATTTAGTCTTAATAAACATAACCCTCTTATGATCTACAATTTCCTCATACACAAATTTTTTTTTAAGATAATTTCTCTAATCATTCAATTGTTTCAAAATCAAACTACCAAAATAAGTAGCAATACAAATTTTAAGCCCCTTATAATTTTTTAAAATAGATTTCAATATCTTTTAAAATTTTACATCTTCCTCTTCTTGTTCATCCACAACTTGTTTTGATAAATAGTGCATTCTCTAGAGTATTTATTCTTCTTTAAAATTTTTAATCAACACTTTAATCAGAAACAGAACCAATGCATAAATTATAATATTTTGAGTTGATAAGTAATACAATGCTCTTCACAATGTGCTACAAAACTTCACCAATATTAATAAAAAATATCTTTTGGAGATTAAAAAATAAACACCTTCAAGTGATGACCAATGACATTTATATAGAGTGCAAGAAATTAATTTGAATTGTACCAACTAGCAAGGTGATGCAATGTTCCATTCACATGAAATTTGTAGATAGACCATTTGGGATGAATGAAGTGAGTAGTTAGATCAATACAATGAAAATAAATGAGGATACAACCATGAATATGTTTGGGACCAATGATATTGGATATATATTTAAATGTTGGCATAAAGCTTTGATATTCGTTGCATAGTTTGATCATGTACATTATTGGCCAACATGACTAGATTTGAGGAATCAAATCACATTAATGTAGAATCAAACTATGATGATCTATGATGTATTTTAATGCTTTGTAAATAACTTGTTCTATTTTAGAAAAAACTTGTGGTGCTACAAAACTAAGGCTTCATCCTAGAATTTTTATTTGTGAATCTAATCCTTCTAATATAAGTTTTAAAATGATGAACATTTATTTCAAACAAAATAACAACTAATTTTCTTTTACTGAAGTCGTAATTAAATCCAACCTTCTTGAAAAATAATCAAAATAACTTAAAAAGACTCTTCTATCCATTTAATCAAACATAAATATAATATTATTTTTCTTTATTATTAATTATGATTAAAATCTTTATTTGAAATGTGAATTTAATTAGATATCAAATACGTGGTAAGGATCCATGTTATCAAGGCTGGTTTTGAAGATACATGGGCCTCAAAATGTAGAACATTGTCCATCAGCTTCATAAATAAAGAGAGGATTTATAGCACATTATAAATTTTGATAAAAAAATGTGATAAAATGATAACTTAGAAGCACATTAGGACTTTGATGTTTAGAATCAAAATCACCAACTTGAAATTATTTAGCTTGCTAAAATACCAAGAATTCCAAAGCTCTTAGACAACGCATAGAGGAGTTTTACTGCCACTTTTTCACTTCACCTGCATTTTCTAATCCAACATCTCTAGACACAATAGGAAAATCTCTCCGTTAAGGAAAAAAATAAGTAAAACTTGAAGATATAAGACACAAATATTGTACTAGAGAAACACCATGCATCAAAATTATTGGAATTGAAACAAAACCTACTAAGCATTGTAAAACTTGTTTATACTAACCATTTGATTCATGTTACATGATGTAGAGAAACATGCATCAAAATTGTTGGAATTGAAACAAAGCCTACTAAAATCTATAAAACCTCACTAGTCTCACTTCCCTATGCAAACAAAACCACCCAACGGCTAGTTCACTGAAAACAAGCTTTTCACAGTGATAGAAGGCTTGGCATTTAATCAAAGCATTTCATACGCTACAATAACCAAAATTGAGAGCATGACCCACATCAAAGGTGTGCTTATCTGAGCATCAGGTCAATCTCATCTATCTGTTGGTTAAGAACTCCTGCACATCAAAAAATCCAAATGAAAAATGATTCAAATCTATTGACATTTCCTTTGAAAAAAATGATTTTCAAGTTGCTTATGGTACTAAACATACAAAGTGACATTGATTTTGGGAATGCTCTCCAAGTTAGACTTCCATGAATAACCTCCACCTCTAGATATAGTAGGAGAAGAAAAAGAAGAAGCCTTTGTTGGGTTGCCTGCTTCCATTTTTGTCAACAGTGGGGTGATCTCCATTACTTTGTTTCAAACTGTAGCAAAGCATTCCCTACCTCTACAGTATTCTCTGCAAAAACCCAAAACCCAAAATCAAACCTATATGATCTAAACATGTAGAAAAAATATGTACGCTCTATCCACAGAAAATCCAAGCCACCAAAAGCAATAGAAAATCTATCGCCCAAAGCAGCAGCCATTTGAGAAGCCACATCGCCACTTCAAACGTTGATCTCCCAAGCATTTCTCTTGACAATGCATGCACCTAAAAAATTGAAAACATAATTAATTGTGAAATGGACCTAAAAAATAAGATTATATAACACATTTTGTACTTACAGTGCTGCAGACGAACACATTCTAGCTTTCTTCCAAACTGTAAATAGTTGCAGATCGGGATTTGTTCAAATGGTTTGATGACTAACGTTTGCTGCTCAAAATTCATGTTGCCTGCAAATGAAAATGGAACAAGGATTTTTAGAAATATTTAAATTTGCATTTTAAACACTCCCACTTAAACTTTCGCTCATTTTTAAAACTACCGGCAGAAATTGCAAACGTCCATCGGTTTAACTTTTTTGTCTACTACCATCATCCGTCAGTCAAGTCTTTCTGTCTGTGTATTTTGTCTTTCCGTTTTTTATTTTCGTCGGGTGTGTTTTGTCCAACGTGTGAGATGGGCGATGGGATGTTATGTTATAATGTTACATACATAGGTGCGTTAGGTCTACACTTTAGCTTTCTTTAAGTTAAAGGCTACCTTCCAGAATAAAATAAAAAAGTTGATGTTTGACGTGATATGGAGTAATTAGTATTTAATTAATTAGTAATTATTATTTATTTATTAAATTAATTAAATTTTTTTTAATTATTTATTTTAATTTTCTAATATTAATAAATATTAGATATTTTATTTAATTAAGAAGATTAAATATTTATTTTTAAAATTAATGTGTAGATCAAAAATATTAAAATTATGATTTCTATATAATATAATATGTATTGATGGGACAAAAATGTAGGAGAACAAATGGTAGGGAGCAATGTAGATCGAAAATTTGCAGAAGGGTAGGTTGGTGGTGCGATAGAGGCTAGTGGCGTTAGAGTGGCAGCAGACAACTCGAAGGTCATGGGAGATCTGGGAGAATGGGTGAAGGGAACCAAGCAAGAGGTTTTGTTGGCACAATTAAAGGAGAATGTTGCTAAGGAAGATTGGTGCCAAAATTCAAATCGGATTGGAGGCAAAGCTCGTGGAAATGAAGGTTGGAAAGGGAGGCATTGAAACAAGGCCATTGGGCACAATCGATCATGATTTAGTGGCATCAAACACTGCTTCATAGGTGAAATTAAAGTTCCTGAGAAGAATTCAAGGGCTTCCAATCTATCACTGAGACATTTTTTGGAGAACAAGCAGGGTGATGATCGACATAGCCATGGGTATAGGAGATCAATGGTGCTTAGCTCACACTTGTTGCGACCCTCTATTATGATTCTAGAGTAACAAGGACTGGTGGTCCATTGGTATGGAAAAAACCTAAATTGGGATAGCCTTATTTGGTGGTGGCAAGGGTGGTGGGGTGCAGATATGAAATTCAAAGTGTTGGAGAACAATTTTTTTGTAGTAATATGCCCATCATCCAACATCAAAGATCAGATTTTAAATGGAATCTAGCTCATGGATGACAGTGGCTTCTATATTTGGAAATGAGAAATTGGGTTCAATCCCCTATGTCACCAATTGAAATGGATCCAAGATTGGTACAAGCTACCAAATTTACCTCTCGAATTATAGTAGTTGACTACACTAGAATCTATTGGTAATCAATTATGAAATATTTTTTTTGTAGAAGAAAGAATCAATCAAGATGGAATCAATACTTATGTGTGAATTTGTGTGGAAAATAAGTCACATAGCCCACACTAGTGAGAAATTGAGATAATCATTGATTGGGGCACCCTATTTCAACCTTTGATCTATGATTCGCATCAAGAGAATATGCTTTTGGACATCATAGGTTGGTGTTTGATAGATCTTGGTGCTTCTAGAGGTGTAAGGGAAAACTATGATTTGGGTTCTGATCTAATCTTGGTGCTAGGTTCAGTGCCATAAGGATATCAATTGCACTTTGGGGGGTTCTGTGGATGGCCATATGGAAAACCTGGCTGAGGAATTTGTGAATGATACTTTGGATTTTTGGGAGGATGCCTCAAGCATGGGTGACGAATTGGTAGCCCCTTTTCCTTTGCAAATCAACCAAGTGGATTCAAGGAAAGTGCTAGATACAAAAATTATGAAAGCCTTGGGTGCAATGGGAGCCAATATCAAGGAAGATGATCTTAACTCACTAATGGAAGTGGGTTATGAATTAGCTAAGCTTGCCAAGGCCTCTAAAGAAGGATTGATAAACTTGATTAATGAAGACTTGGATGTAGATTGGGTTGATGGGCCTCATTTGAATGACGCAGTTCAAATTGAGGTGGCCAAGCCTGGCTCACCAAAAAAATGTATGTGCTCCATTGGTGAGACACCTGCACCCAGCCTCACAAGAGGTTTGGGAATTTTCCAGAAAGATCCAAGTAGGTTGGGGTATGTGTAGGATCATCATGGAAAAAATAGGCCCTTAAGTGGCAAAAAATTCAGAAAAATTAGAGTTAGACAACTTGACGTAAAAATTTGAATAAGTTATCTATATTATTTCAAAAATATGTAAGAATAGAATTTGTAGCAAATTGAATTTAGTTTCTAAACTACTAGGTTTGTTTTAAATATATTTGGTGAAAATTTGAAATTTCAATGCACTAGTAGTACTTAAAATCCAGGGTAAAAATAAGAAGTAGGTGTCTGTCTGACCACCCTAACCACAATAAAATGATAAAAAAAAATTATAATATTTTAGATATAAGTAGAGGAATCATGTCCCAATGTGATGCATATTTTTTTGTAATTTTTTCCAAGTAAATAATTAATTATGATTTTTTATTACAACTTTTCAAAATATAAAAACTCGCACGTCTAACCACCTTAACTTGGTCAAAATTTCATGAAATTCATTTTTTTTAATACTCTATTATACAAAGCATAGAATGTGACACATGTTTTAGACTCAAAAATGTGATACCGTTTGAAAGCTATAGATGTTTTTCAATTAGCCTATCAATCAAGACTTTTGTCATAATTCAAATAGAAAACAAATAATAATTATTTATTAAATTCAAAGTAAAGCATAATTTATATTGGTGGAAAGTTGAGAATCTCCTTTAAAAACTTTTCGTTTCATTAATTTTGGGTAAAAAAAAAGTCAGTAGCCACATACCCTACAAATACCCATCATATCGCCACTTTTTGGCCCATCATGATCCTGCACATACCCGTTGCCTCCATTTTTTGGTCAAAGAAAGAGGCATGGATGGATTCCTAACAAAGAAAAGCTAAAATGGGATGGGGAAGCTAGCTTTCAGTTGAAGATCAATAAGACGTTGAAAGTAGGGAAGCATGATCCCATTTCTAAACAACCTTGAAGATCATATCTTGGAATGTTAGGGGCTTGAACATTCCTAACAAGTGATGCCTCATCAGGAATCAATTGGAGTATTTTCAGGTAGAGTGTACATGTTTCAAGAAACCAAACTTAGTGAACAAGAAAATGAGTGTTTTTGTAAGAGCTTGAGATTTTGGAAATGCTATGGCATGAATGAAAAGGGTTCCTTAGGGGGGTTCCTCACTTTGTGGCATCATCAGAGCATGTTGATGGAGGAAATTTCCTCGAACAAACATTGGTTAGCCTACAAGGTAAGGAGTTTAGCCTCAAATTTAAGTTTTGTGCTTATAAATGTTTATGGCCCTATCACATGCATTCAAAAAAGGGACCTCTGGAGATATTTCAGTAGAATTTGCAGTGATCCATCTATTGAATTTTTTATTCTAGGTGGGGACTTTATTGCAATGTTGCGGGCATCAGACAAAAAGGGTGGCATTGGTAGGAAGTCTAAGTCTCAAATTGAATTTGAGTTATTTTTGGAAAGTAGCACATTGTTTGAAGTCAACACAGGCTGTGGGAAATTCACTTGGACGAATAGGAGGCTTGGATATTGCAACATTGTTGAAAGGCTAGACCAATTCCTATTCAAAGGGGATTTGTGTAGATTCCCTTTCAATTTGGTTGGCAGAATTCTACCTGGAACTAGTTCTAATAATTTATCAATATTGTTGGACATAGTGAGGGAAAGGGCCCCAATCAGATGCCCTTTCAAATTTGAAAACATTTGGTTCTATGAACCTCATTTCTTGGATTTCATAAAACAATGGTGGTCAAATCTCAACCCAAGGGGCTAAAAAATGTTCAATGTTGTGGAAATTTTGAAGCTGATTAAACAAAATCTAAAGACTTGGAACAAAGAGTGTTTCAAGAACATTTTTGAGGAGAAACAAAAAAAACAAAGAAGATTTGCACACCCTGAATAAGGTTGTTATCAGGAAAGGGATGGATAACGCTAGCTACACCTAAGAGAAATTATTGCTAAATAAAATGTTTGATTTGTTGGATAAGGAAGAAATATCTTGGCACCAAATATCTAGGGAATGGTGGTTGAATGGTGGGGATAAGAATACTAAATTCTTTCACAATTTGATGCAAACCCAAAGGCACAATCACAAACCACTTGACAACCTGTCTATAAGAGGCATCTAACAAGATTATTCTCACCTCTTTAGATAATCCAAATCTCCCTTAAAGCTTGGCAAGCAACTAAAAAAAAAATTCCCTCTTTAACCCCCTTAAACCCTTGTAAATGTGGAAATCTAGTTTTTGACCATTTACTCCACAATCTTCTAAATCACTAGAAAAAAACATGAGGGATTTAGACACCCATTTCAAAGTTACACAACATATGTGAAAGACAGACTCCTTTGGACCAACATAGACTTCCTTTACACTCACCCCTGAAAAGGCTTCTCAATTAGCCCAAAATTGTAAAGCAACATACCTTCAAACACCACACAGACCCTTGAAATTTTGGGGAAGCAGATAAATTGCCAAGAAAACACATATTCTACAATTGGACTCCACTTGTATGAACCAAAACATCAAAAATTAGAAAACCCTTGTTTTTGGTGCAAAACATGAGGGTTTATTGAATCTTATGCTTCCACACCCTTCCAGGTCCTCAAACCAACTCAAACAAAAAAATTTAACCCCACACATGCTCAAAAGTTCAAAAGAACAAGACTCCCATGCATATTTTGACAAACCCTAGTCTGTAACCTCTTCATTCATATGTTTTTCTACACAAGACCACTCAAGAACAGTAGGTAAACTCTTTTAGTTTTGTCCCTACACATTAGTATTGTCTCCTATATGCACAATAGACTCCACAGGGCCCTTTACACAAGATACAGTGGTTACAGAAAGTGTAAGGGCCCTTTTACATCATTTAAAGTTTACAAACCCTTAAAACAAGGTAAACAGGCTGATCACTATGAAATGGAGTTTTCTGTTACAAATTTCCACCAAATGCCCTCAAACTTGACACAAAGAAAATTCAATACATAAATTCAAAACTTGAAATAGTTGTCACATCAAGATCTTCTTGTACGTGCCCGTACAATTCTATTTTATGAGAGAAAACATAGAAAATAAGTAAAAAAATAGAGTTTCCTTTATTTGTAATCCTTTTCCCTCAACAACCAACCTTGCAAAATGATGTTCCCAGCCATTTAAAGGCTTCCTCAGGCCCAAACTATGACCAACTAACTCTGCAACTGAATTTTGAATGCTTGATGGCCATTAGGATCATAAAGCACTATGTTTACAAGTTTATTATCATCACTTTTACATACATATCATTGTCTTACTTTTAACATTCTAGATGCATTAGAAACCCCTATACCTCTCTAAGACCATACCAATGGCTTAAAAACAACCCCATTACATTAAAAAGACACCATCCTTGCACAATCTTATTAAATTTCCATCAAAGGCTACAAGGTTTTTAAGTGCAAGAACACCATTTTCCTACACTATGACTCTAAAACACAAAATATCAACCTATTACATATCTAATGGTCTTATTAGACCTTATTAAAGACAAAATACCTCAAGAAACTAACACTATAATCACTCAAATGATCAACATTTATATTGTGGTGTAGGTGCTCCTGCACCACAATTCCACCAAATTGAGAAGGGAAATCAATAGAATTACCTACATTAAGTCTGGTGACGGAAGAATATTGGAAAATATTACGCATATCAAGGATGTGATAGTGGAATACTTTCAAAATCTTCTTAATGACTGGGAGGGCTCTCGATTGGAAGCTCAACAAAAATTCATCAGTTGTATCCTACGTCTTATTATTATAGAGCATAATGCAATGCTGATAAGCAAGTTTTCAAAAAGAGAGATCAAAGAGGCCCTTTTACAGCTTCACCCTGCCAAGGCCCCTGGGCCCGATGGATTTCTTGTTGGCTTCTTTCAAAGATGTTGGGAAATCATTGGATCAAAGCTGACTGAGGCCATTGAAGATTCTAGGTGCATGGGAAAAGTCCTCAAGGAGATAAACTATACTTTCATTGTATTGATCTCAAAAAAAGATAAGCCAAAAAATCTAGATGAGTTTAGACTAATCTCCATCTGTAATACTATTTATAAGGTCCTTGCCAAAGCCATTATGAACACGGTTGAAAAGTTACTACCTTACATCCTTTCAGAAGAGCAAACTGGCTTCATCCTAAGCAGATCAACTTTTGATGGCATTATTATAGCTTAGGAATTCATCCATTCTATCCAAAAAATGAAAAAGTAGTCAATGTTGGTCAAGCTTGATATCAAGAAGGTAGATGATAAGGTAAATTAGTGTTTTTGTTCAAAATAATGGAGACCTTTGGCTTTGACAAGCAATGGTTGAGTTGGATCTTTGATTGGATCTCTTGTCCAAGATATTTGATACTCTTGAATGGCTCCCTGAAGGGCTTTCTTAGTGTGTCCAAGGGACTTAGCAGGGGAATCTTCTTTCCCCATTTCTATTCATAATCATGGTGAAAGATCTAGGTAGGGCCTTCTCAAGTGTGTGGCGGGAGGGTCTTTTGGAGGGGATGCAAATTACTAGGGGTGTACCTGAGTCACTCACCAACACTTCGCAAATGATACCATGTTTCAAGCCACCATAGAGAAAGAGGCTAAAAGATTAAAATGTATCCTTGAGCAATACTCAATTTCCTTTGGACAAGAGGTGAGTCAGGTTAAATCTATTGTTTTTTTCTTCAACACTAGTAGTGGAAGAGAGATTTGGATCCTGCACATTTTAAAATTTCAAAAAGGCAAGCTTGCTTGTAAGTATTTGGGTTTTCCATTGGCTAAAGGGGTTTTTCCTGAGAAGTTGTGGGATTCCTTGGTGGATAAATTCAAAAAAAAAATGGCATCATAGAAGAGGGTATGTGCAGGATCATGATGGGCCAAAAAGTGGCAATATGATGGGTATGTGGCTGACGGTTTTTTTTTACCTAAAATTGATGAAATGAAAAGGATTTTTCAAGGAGATTCTCAGCTTTCCAGCAATATAAATTATTCTTTACTTTGAATTTAATAAGTAATTATTATTCATTTTCTATTCAAATTACGACTAAAGTCCTAATTGATAGATTGATTGAAACACATTTATATCTTTCAAGCATATCACATTTTTTGAATCCAAAACATGTGTCACATTCTATGCTTCACATACTATAGGATTAAAAAAATAAAATTGAATTTCATGACGCTTTGACCAAGTTAAGGTGGTCGACATACAAGTTTTTTATATTTTTAAAGTTGTAATAAAAAATTCATAATTAATTATTTACTTGGAAAAAATTACAAAAAATATGCATCACATTGGGACATGAGTCCTCTACTTATATCTAAAATCTTATAAAAAATATTATTATTTTGTTGTGGTTAGGGAGGTCGATAGACACCTACTTATTTTTTCCCCGAAATTTAAGTAATTGCATTGAAATTTCAAATTTTCACCAAATAGATTTCTTTTTTTTTTAAACAAACCTAGTAGTTTATAAACTACATTCAATTTGCTACAAATTCTATTCTTACATATTTTTTAAATAATATAAATAACTTATTCAAATTTTTACATCAAGTTGCCTAACTCTAATTTTTCTGAGTTTTTTGCCACTTAAGGGCCTATTTTTTCCATGATGATCTTGCACATACCCAAGAGAAAATGGTTATCTAGGGTGGGTAGGTTAACAATGTTAAAATTGGTCATAGCTACAATTCCCACTAGTAGAATTTGGCAAATAAATGACTGCGTGACTAAAAAATTTAGTCACAACAACTAAAAATGATTAAATTCTACTCATTTTTTACAACTCAGCTATAAATGAGTAAATAAAAGAATAATTTGGTCATTGACTAAAAAATTATTTAGTCAAAGAAATAAAAATGAATAAATAGTTAGTCATCAAATCCAAATTAGAAAAAATAAAAAATAAATAATTCGGCCAATTATTGGCATGATGTATTCATGCACACGATGTATCGGCATGATTATTCACTTTCATTGTAGATTCATTCATCTCATTCATTGCAGATTCATTCGTCTCGCTTGATCTCACTTCATTCATTAGCCTGGCATGAGTTGTTTTGATCAGTTATAGTAGCTACTTGCATGGGTGATAAGGATTCAGAGAGAACCTGGAGACTTTTGAAAAGGTGGGCAAGGTCAAGGAATTCAGAATTTGCTACAATGAATTTGAATTTTCTGAGGACCTCTGTAGTGGAATCAGATTTGGGGACACCCTCTACAACAAATTCAGAGGTAATTCGAAAGCCTCATTATATTAAACACAAATTTGAAATGCTCATTACAATCTACTACTCTTAATAATGTTCCACTGCTCTTAATAATTTTCTTTTACAATATTTCCACTATTCTACTTCATAACGTGTTCAATCTAAATATAATAAAATTTGGATGTTAGTGCCAAAATCTAATTTCCTCAAACAATTTTGATATATTTTCACTGCAAGCGCAAACTGTCCTTGTGAAAAGTAAACATGTCCTAGATTTACCCACACATTAGGCATCTGAATAAAGATGTTTCCTATAGTAGCTTCTTGTACCTGTGTAAATATTTCCTTTGCAATATTAAATTGACCCCTTTCAGCTAGCACAATTCCTGCCCCATTTGCAGCATAAACATTTCCTAGTCTTTGTGCCAACACTTTACAATGGTTGCCCCATTTGCAGAATAAAAAATTTCACTGCAAGCACAAATTTTCCTTATGCAAAGTAAACATGTGCTAGATTTACCCACACGTCAGGAATCTGAAAAAAATATGTTACCTATAGCAACTTCTTGTACCTATGTAAAAATTTCCTTTGTAATATCAAATTGACCACTTTCAGCTAGCACAATGACTGCCCCATTTGTAGCATAAAAATTTCCTAGTATCTATGCCAACACTTGAGTGGCCCCTTTTATGACATTAAGATCCTCCTGAGTTATTATTATACTCCTATTTTCCAAGAGAAAAATCTCCAAGGCCTATGGGAAATGAACGATGAGCATTTGAGTTTCAACTTGGTTTCATTTTGAAAAGGGGACATTACATTGTACAACATTTTTTTAACAACAGAATAATTTAATCCACCTATTTGGGACTATAAAATAAAAATATTGGATGAATTAATCCATTTTTAATTATAGGTTCTTTTAATCTAGAATTTGATAGAAAGATAAAGCATAATACATTGAAGGACACAATTTTTTCTAAAAAATGATATTGCATGAAAAAAAGAAAGAGGAAAAAAAAAAGATAACATACAAATGATTCATTTGAGGTTTTTGATCAGATCTCATTTAACTATGTCAAATGAATTTGGAAGGGACAAAGAAAATTTGATTGAATAAAATTTTGAGGTAGCTTATCCATCATCATGTATGCATCATCTTCTCTTGGAATCTGTTTCTACAATGCACCAAGCCTAGAATTGATTGGGGATGCACTTAAGGAGGATAAAAACTCATCAAATGATTTATGTATGCTTAGAAACATGGAACTAAAAATATATTATTGGATTAAAGAAAAAGAAACAATTAAAGTAGAACACTAACTTGTCTTGGTTGATGAAAAATGAAAAGTTGAAGAATGAAGCATTTAGATGGAAAGGAGAAAGAAAGAGGAAGAACTTCGGCGGGTGATGCAACAAGAGGAGCAATTTGAACATGTGAAGGAATTATGGAAGAGTAAGTGTAAGGACAAGGATGATGATTATGATGATGATGAGGTGGGTCAGTTTGAGAAGAAACAAAAGAAGGAAAAGAAGAAAAAGAAGAAGGATATGGACCACAAGGCTTATGTTTCTTATATGGAGGAACCTGATGTTGCCATGGAAGATGAGGTAAATTATATGAGTGATAAGGCACAAGATGATGTAGAAAATTCCCAAGATATTCTTGCAACTACAGGTCTAAAAGACTCTAATGATGGTGAGACCAAGTCTCTAGTTTCAACAAAATCACAAAGGAGACATGCATACCCTGATTTTGAAGATGGTGAACCATTGTAGAAAAAGAGTCTGAGAGAAGATGATCCATATGATGATGATGTCTAGAATTCCTGAGCTTTAACCAAACCTAGCTCCTATTTTCCAAGAGAAAAATCCCCAACGCCCATGGGACATGAATGATGAGTATTTGAGTTTCAACAGATTCCAAGAGAAGATGATGCATACAATGACAATGGATAGGCTACCTCAAAAAAATTATTCAATCAAATATGCTTTGTCCCTTCCAAATCCATTTGACAAAGTTAAATGATATCTTATCATAAACTTCAAATGAATCATTTGTATGTTATATTTTCATTTTTCCTCTTTCTTTTTCTTTTATGGGCAACCTATTTTAGTCTATTGAAATTTAAATTCTCATCATTCATTTCCCATGGGCCTTGGGGATTTTTTTTTGGAAAATAGGAGCTAGGTTTGGTTAAAGCTTAGGAAGCTTGGACATCATCATCATATGGATCATCTTCACTCATACTATGTTTTTGAAATGGTTCATCATCTTCATAATTAGAGTATGCATGTCTCCTTCATGATTTTGTTGAAACTGGAGAATTTGTCTCGCCATCATCAAAGTCTTCTAGACCTACAACTGTAAGAAGATGTTGGGCATTTTCTGCATCATCTTGTGCCTTATCACTCATATAATTTACCTCATCTTCCATGGCAATATCAGGTTCCTTCATATAAGAATCATAAGCCTTGTGGTCCTTATCCTTCTTCTTTTTCTTCTTTTCATTCTTTTGTTTCTTCTCAGACTGACCAGCCTCATCATCATTATCATCATCATCATCCTTATCCTTATGCTTACTCTTCCATAATTCCTTCACACATTCAAATTTCCCCTCTTGTTGCATCACCCACCAAAGTTCTCCCTCTTTCCTTTTCCTTTCAATCTAAATCATTCGTTTTTCATCATATTTTCATTTTACTTCATTAGCCAAGACAAGTTGGCATGCTACTTTAATTGTTTCTTTAGCTTTAAGCCAGTCATCTATTTTCAGTTCCATGTTGCCAAGCATACATAAAGAATTTGATGATTTTTTATCCACCTTAAGTGCATCCCCAATCAATTCTAGGCTTGGTGCATTATAGAAATAGATTCCAAGAGAAAATGATGCATGCAATTACGATGGATAAGCTAACTCAAAATTTTATTCAATCAAATATGCTTTGTCCCTTCCAAATCCATTTGACATAGTTAAATGAGATCTTATAAGAAACCTCAAATGAATCATCTGTATGTTATCTTTTCATTTTTCCTCTTTCTTGTTTTTTATGGGCAACCTATTTTAGTCTTTATTTTAGAACATTTTTTGTGTCCTTCAATGTATTATGCTTTATCTTTCTATCAGATTCAAGATTAAAAGAACCTATTTAATTGAAAATAGATTAATTCATCTATTTTTATTTTACAGTCCCAAATAGGTGGATTAAATTATTTTGTTGTTAAACAAATATTGTACAATGTAATTTGCCCTTTTCGAAATGAAACCAAGTTGAAACTCAAATTCTCATCATTCATTTCCCATGGGCCTTGGGGATTTTTGTTTTAGAAAATAGGAGCTAGGTTTGGTTAAAGGTCAGGAAGCCTATACATCATCATCATATGGATCATCCTCTCTTGGACTTTATTTCTGCAATGGTTCATCATCTTCAGAATCATAGTATGCATGTCTCCTTCATGATTCTGTTGAAACTAGAGAATTTGTCTCGCCATCATTAGAGTCCTCTAGAGTTGCAGCTGCAAGAAGATCTTGGGCATTTTTTGCATCATCTTGTACCTTATTTCTCATATAATTTTCTTCATCTTCCATGGCAGCATCAGGTTCCTCCATATAAGAATCATAAGACTTGTAGTCCTTATCCTTCTTTTTCTTGTTTTCCTTCTTCTTTTTCTTCTCAGACTAACCAACCTCATCATTGTCATCATCCCTATCCTTATGCTTACTCTTCCATAATTCCTTCACATGTTCAAATTTCTACTCTTATTACATCACCCACCAAAGTTCTCCCTCTTGCTTTCTCCTTTCCATCTGAATCCTTCATTCTTCATTAACTTTTTGTTTTGCTTCATTAGCCAAGACAAGTTGGCGTGCTACTATAATTGTTTCTTTTGCTTTAAGCCAACCATCTATTTTTAGTTCCATGTTTCCAAGCATACATAAAGCATTTGATGAGTTTTATCCACCTTAAGTTCATCCACAACCAATTCTAGGCTTTTAGTTAGATATCATTTGGAGCCTGAGCCATGGCTGCAAGATGTAGATATGCATCCATATAATCAAGAAACTTGAACAATTTTGGCCTGTATAAAACATTTTCTTTTTCAATATCATGTAGTTGTTCAAAAAACCTAGCAATATTAAATAGTGTTGTGACTTTATCCCATGGTAACTTAAGTGAAACACCACCTTCTTCTAGTTGATGGAAGAATTCCATATCCTTAAAGTGCACTGAAAAAACTACATAATTGGAACTTTGGCTTTTATTTATGAATTCAACCCAAATTCCATTTCCTAATGCCTCCATAAAATTTTGTTGAGTTAACTCTAGTTCATCACACTCAAAATGAAGAACCCCAATGTTGTTTAACAATTCAATGGGTACTTCTTCTTTGCTCTTCTTCATAATAGACTTTGTTGTCTTAAGAGAATCTAAGGTTGCACTGGGGTCTATCAATATTAATAACTCACCCATCTTGATAAATCCATCGGCATCACATGGATCTATGTGAGTTTCCTTTCTTAAAATTTCAAAATCCTTCTCTGCCTGCCCTTGTTGAGCGTATATATCGCCTAGAACTTTTAAGCTCTCACACTTCTCAGGGTGGACCTCCAGAACCTTTTCAAAATTTGAGAGAGAACTCTTAAGATCTCTAGCTTCAATTGAACCTATCCACAAAATCTTGTGGCCTCTGGCTTTCCTTGACTGATGCCATGTAGTAGCAACTAGTGGTGTCATAATCACCTTTACTATGATAATATCATGCAAGATTATAATATGAATGAGATTTCATGAGAGGGTGGTCAGTTGAAACAAGAGTTGTCTTAGTCAATTGTTCCACAAGAAAATGCTACTCTGTGAAGAAAAAATGGTTTGCTAAATGATTCAATGCCATTGCATAGTATGGGTATAATTCAAAGGCTCTATGCATCATTTCCATTCGTTCATGAACACTACCTTTTTCACTAACTATGAGAATCCTACAAATAAAAAATGCACAAAACTAACCACAGATATTTTTCCCCATTTCAAACAGCAAAATATCCAAACAAAATGCGTTTAAAACCTGCAAATAAAATCACGCTAATTTTTGCGCAAAAGAAAAAACCATGAGACCATAGCTTGTTTCTTACTATTATGCTTTGATAGATTTTTTCCAAGCATCCATAGCTTGTTTGAAATCACCTGTTTTAGGCTTTTATCCATAGCAGCAAGGTAGTGATCTGTTTGATAAAATGTTTTGGTAGATATTTATGAAAAATTTGGTAGGATAGACAAGGAAATGAACTTTGGAAAAAATGCCTCAAGGAAATTATTATTTCAAAAATATATAAGAATAGAATCTGTAGAAAATTGAATGTAGTTTCTACACTACTAGGTTTATTTTTTTTTAAATCTATTTGGTGAAAATTTGAAATTTCAATGTAGTAGTAATTAAATTTCAGGGAAAAAATAAGAAGTAGGTGTATGTCTGACCACCCTAACCACAATAAAATGATAATATCTTTTTATAATATTTTACATACAAGTTGAGGACTCGTGTCTTGATGTGATGCATATTTTTTTGTAATTTTTTTCCAAGTAAATAATTAATTATGAACTTTTTATTACAACTTTTAAAAAATATAAAAACTCATATGTCTTACCACCTTAACTTGGTCAAAAGTTCGTGATTTTTTAATTTATTTTAATCTTATAGTATGTGAAGCATAGAATGTGACATGTGTTTTGGATTCAAAAAATGTGATATCGTTTCAAAGCTATAGATGTTTTTCAATCAGCCTATCAATCAAGAGTTTAGTCAATTCAAATAGAAAATGAATAATAATTATTTATTAAATTCAAAGTAAAGAAAAATTTGCATTGGTGGAAAGCCGAGAATTTCATTTAAAAACCCTTTTCATTTCATCAATTTTGGGTAAAAAAAAGTCGTCAACCACATACCCTACACATACCCATCATATCACCACTTTTTGGACCATCATGATCCTGCACATACCCCTTTGATAATTTTTTTGCAAGCATCCATAGCTTGTTTGAAAGCACTTGTTTTAGGCTTTTAGCCATAGCAACAAGGCAATGAACTGTTTGATAAAATGCTTTGGTAGACAATATGTATGAAAAATATGGTAGCATAGACAAGGCAGTGAATTGTTTGAAAAAATGCCTCAAAGAAATGTGGTCTCATGGAAGGCCATGACAAGAAAATCCAATTGGTAGTTGCTCCTAGTTATTAGTTATGCAATGTGAAGTAATTGCGTAACTGCTTAGGTTGACTTTGTAAAAACTATATTGTAATTGAAATTTTCTCATCTATCAGCATCTAGTTATTAGTTATGCAATGTGAAGTAATGCTTTGAGTTTGAAAGATGTACAATGCAATACAATCAACAATCTAGATGATTATAAACAAATAATTGATACCAATTCATAATATACCCCTATATTCCAACCTAAAACACATAAAAAATCCAATAATACATAATATTATCAACAAATAATTGAGTCTAGAATTCGAGGACCAAATTAAATATTCTTGTCCATTGATTGCTTCAAATAGATATTACAATATAACATAAGTCTCCTCATATATGTTTCTATAAATTCCTATGATCATGATATCAAAATTCGGTCTTAACTTCTCTTTTATAAGAGAAGCAACAAGCTTCAGACCATTACAAAATATGAAATCTTTTCAAAATTCATGCCTCTTCATATAAACTAGACTAAACATTAGTTTTTATTAAAATGTAAAACAAAGAAAGTAGATAACTAATGAAGTCCACAACACTCATGACACTATAGTCCATTAATCTCTGTAAGGAACCCATGATCACTAAAGATTTGTTCAAGGTCCTTTCTTCATATTAGTGTATCTGAATGTGTGGTTCTTCCACTATGATAACCCCAAGGCCTACTGTTCGATGGGAGGACCCATATACCTCTACTCCACTCATACAATGTATAATCATGTGGTCATTTGTATTCTTTAATTTTTAATATATATTCAAGGTGAATCTTCCATCGGCTATCTAATAATGTCGTACCATCCATGATAAAATTAGAATATCTAGCATCCAACGCTATTACTCCATGTGATTAAGTCGAACCTATCAAGACTCAACTCACCATCCTTTTGTATGTGAGTGATTCGGAGTATTAAATGAATCTATTCTTGTTTTGGTCTTTTGGTCCTCTCCTTGCATATATTGGAATTCATCTATAACTATTTTGGCCATCTACTCTATAGGTATTAATGCTATAGGAGCCTCAATACTCCTCTATAATATTCTGCACAAGGTTACCAATGTGTGGTGTATGGGCTACCATTTCTTAAAAATGGGATCCAGTATGGGTAGATGTGTTTTCATCTAATCAATTATTGTTTGTGTTAGTGAGTTGTAGCAATCATACATACTTTCCAAATTATCCACAATTAGCTTTATCCTATGCTCGAGGATCTTCTCTAAACCATTGCAGATTTTCTTATTCACTCCTTCCTTACCCTCATTATTGGCTTTCTTTAACTCTTCAATCTCCTATCTAAGAATGATCACTTGTTCAGTAGAAGCACTTTCTATATCAACTGGTGGAGTAGGAGGATGCTGGTATAACATTATTTTTGTGTTCTATGAGCGGCCTGCTCCTTTCAATTATTCATTCAACTTCACATTTTCCATGAACAATTTATTGACTTCATCATTTAAAAACTTTTTCTCATTTTCATACTCTCCCAATCTAGCTTCCATCTCCTTAACTACAACTTAGGTGAACATAGTTGAATGCATTATCATGGCTGCAGCTTCTAGAGATGTATCCTTTAATGCTTTCACCATAGTTGTCTATTGGAAAAACAAGGACAAACAATTGAGACAGGGGGTGAATCAATTGTATCATAAATTTAAACTTTTCAAAATTTACTTAACTTAGTCTCAGATTTGATGAATAAGCAATTAACCAAAAAAAATTAACACATCAGAGAGACAAAGAACACGAAGAATTTTTTTACGTGGAAACCCTGTTAGGGGGAAAACCACAGTGGAGGTAAGTCCACAATATTATACCCTGTTAAAAGTATAATGAGAAATAGTGGGAATGCACATGCATTCAAGCACACTACCTAGAGCTCACTACTTAAATACAAAAGAGGACTCACTATCCAAAGAAAGGTTTGGATTAAAACCATCCAAATTGTGAACTGAGAAAATAGCTTCTACACAAGCCTAATTACAGTTCCAGTTAAGCACAGAAAAACCTTCTTCACTCTTCGCTCAAACTTCTTTAATACACTTTGCTTACTCTTCTTCACACTCTGCTCAACAATCGAATGATGTTTGCACATACACACATGGGAGCACACCAAGCACACTTTACACCAATTAAACAATTGCTCTTATATATCCACAACAACAGATTACATCAACAACTTAGTCAGCTAGAAAAATAAAACATATTTACAATGTCCGCCCAAATTTACAATTAAATTTTCAATGTGAATCCACCAAAGTCAGCCACAACATAGTGGAGACCCAAATTAGAAACTTCAACATGAAAATACTTCAATTAATTTCACCTCGAAGATCCACCACATGTTACACCCATCATGTCGGCCAAGAACATGAGAAATAAAACATATAGAGAAAAATATTCGACCACGAGCACACCAACCAATGTGGACGTACCACAAAGATAGATCACGATCTAGAAACATCCAAGAACACCCAGAAACAATAGAGAAACATCCGTAACAACTAGAATTACCAAAATCACACAAAATTCACTCAGGAACACTAAGAGAGACCACAAAAATACTGTCAGACCACAACACGATCAAATCTTCATGCAGACCTCTGAAATTTCTGGTAGATGATCTAGATACTCTAAAAAATAAACCCTTTATTCCACAGTAGCTGATCTTCAACATACAGAACAAGATGCCTTCATGACCTACACAGTTCCACTGGGAACCTGGAACACTTTCTTTTACAATTTTCTCAATATCCTCAACATAGACAACCTTCAATACACCAAATTCTAATAGTGTTGACATCAATGACAACCACATATCAGCAACACATCCACAACATCCAACAATCTCCCCCTTTGGCATTGATGGCAACACATGATGTGAAAAATACCATCAACCCAACACACTTGCTTCTCCTTAGATTTTGACTCTTCTTCTCAACTGCTCTTCTCCCACAAGGCTCTTCTCCTCAGAATATTTTTCACATTGCACTTCTCCCCCCTTGACATCAATGGAAAAGGTAACCATGACCTTTCCATATACACGCTCTAAACCACATATCTACACATCTGACTACTCCCCCTAAGTAGCAGCCACAAAAAAATCAATCCAGATTAGAATATAGCAATGTAGCTCATGGATTGATGCAAGTAAATGCATATTTTAGTTCTTATTGGGAGGAGTAATCACCCCTAGAATTCCTCTAAGATACTCAAAATTATCCTTCGGGAATAGATTAGTAAAGATATCTGCAATATGTTCTTTGGTAGGTACATACTCTAATCTGACTTCATTCTCATTCACTTTCTCCCTCAAGAAGTGAAACTTGATTGATATATGTTTAGTCTTAGAGTCTAGTACTGGATTCCTTGAAATATTTATTGCACTTGAATTGTCATTGTATATGGCAATAAGCTCTTCATATATCACCCTGATATCTTTCAACATCTGTTTCATCCATATCACTTGAGTATAGTTATTTGCAGTAGCAATATACTCTGCCTCAGCAGTAGATAGAGAAATGGAATTTTGCTTTTTGCTCATCTAGGACACCAGCTTCTTCCCTAGGAAGAAAGCACCATCACTAGTACTTTTCCTGTCATCTACATCTCTAGCCCAATCCACATCAATATATGCACTCAAAGTGAGATCATCATCCTTTGGATACCAAAGTCCAAATTCAACCGTTCCTTTCAGATATCTAAAGATTCTCTTAACAACAGTCATATGAGACCCTTTTAGATCAGTTTGAAATCTAGCAACCATACATACATCATTCTTAATTTCTGGTCTAGTCTAAGTTAAATAGAGAAATCCACCGATCATTGACCTGTATCTAGTTTGATTCGCCTTAGGAGAATCATCATTTTGTGTTAACTTGCATCTGGTCACCATGGGAGTACCAACAGGCTTTGATTCTTCCATCCCAAATTTCTTCAATAGCTCTCTCACATATTTGGACTGAGATACGAAAATTCCCTTGTCTAACTGAGTAACTTGCAATCCTAGAAAGAACTTCATCTCTCCAATCATACTCATCTCAAATTCACCCTTCATCTTGTCATCAAACTTCATACATAGATTGTCGTCTCCTCCAAAAATGATGTCATCAACAAAAACTTCTATAATTAACTCTTTATCATGATCCAATTTGAAATATAAGTTGCTATCAATAGTACCTTTAGTGAATCTAAGCTTTAGTAAGTATTTTTCCAATCTAGCATACCAGGCTCTAGGGGCTTGCTTAAGTCCATAGAGAGCTTTCTTCAATCTACAGACCATATCTTCCTTGCCAGTTAGCTGAAATCCATTTGGCTATTCAATGTATACTTCTTCTTCCATTTCTCCATTTAGAAAGGTTGACTTTACATTCATTTGATAGACTTTATAGTTCTTATATGCTGCATAAGCAAGAAATAATCTAATAGCTTCAATTCTGGAAATAGGGGCAAAATTTTCTTCAAAATAAACACCTTCCATATGAGAATACCCTTTACATACCAGTCTTGCTTTATTCCAGACCGCTTCACCTTGTTCATTCAGCTTTTTCCGAAACACCCATTTAGTAACAATCACATTTTTGTCTTTAGGTCTAGGAATGAGTGTCCACGTGTCATAATTTTCAATTTGTGTCAACTCTTCCTTCATAGCTTCCATCTAGTGTTCATCTTGGCAGGCTTCAGTGACATATTTAGGTTTAATCTTGGCAATCAGGCAATACTCTTCTGCAATCTTTCTTCTAGTTTGCACACCTTTACACTTATCTCCTATAATTTTATTTTTAAAATTATTTAGCTTTACATACCTTGGAGTTTTGGCACTTTCACAAGCTTCTAGTTCTTTTGATCTTTCTTCTACACTTGCACTTGTCTATGCTCCCTGACTTACTTGATTTACCAGAATGAATTGAGGTTGCTCTACAAGAACATATGGAATAATCTAAAGTTGGTTGTGTCTAAGAATTCTTCCCTTGGCTTGTATTGTCTTCATCTAAATCATAACCATAATATCTAGATGATTTGGCATAGTCCTCATCAACTTTGACATTTGCACTCTCAACCATATTTCTTAGTCTTTTGTTATAGCACCGACAAGCCTTGATTTTAGTAGAGTAACCTAAAAAGATTCCTTCATCGCTTGTTGCATCAAATTTTCCTATATCATCATCTCTCTTGATATAAAATTTTCTTCCAAAGATCTTGAAATATTTAACAATAGGATTATAACCAAACCATAGCTCAAAAGGGGTCTTACTAGAATTACCATTAACATTTACCTGGTTTAAAGTATACACAACAATGCTTACAACTTCACTCCAATAGATTTGGGGAACATTTCCTTCTATCATCATTGTTCGAGCAACATCCAAAATTGTTCTATTCTTTCTCTCTGTAACTCCATTTTGTTGAGGGGTTCGGGGAGCAGATAACTATCTTCTGATTCCATGTTCTTCACAACAAGAGTTGAACTCCCTGGAGGTGAACTCACCACCTCTGTCAGATCTTAGACATTTTATTTTCAGACCTTTCTCATTCTATACCATAGCCTTGAAACTTTTGAACTTTTCCAGTGCTTCAAATTTTTCTCTTAAGAAAGAAACCCATATCATTCTAGAGTAATCATCAATAATAAACATAACGTACATTTCTCCATGAATACTTTTGACTCTAGAGGTACCACAAAGATCAGTATGTAGCAGCTCCAACAAATCATTTGAATGAAACTATTTTCTTTGGAAGGAGACTCTAGTCTATTTACCCATCTGACACTCCTTACAAACTGTGTTAGCAGGCTTCACTAACTTAGGTAGATCTCTTACTGCTTGAGTGGAACTTACCTTGACAATGTTATCAAAATTTACATGAAACAACCTCCTATGCCACAACCAAATTTCATCTACTTGAGCAATTAAACAACTTTCACTAGCAGTATTCAGGTAAAAAATATTGCCTTATCTCTTTCTACCTGTAGCAATCATATTGTCAGAACTTCCACGTATCCTACATCTTCCATCTTTGAATTGTAGATCATAGCCTTTTTCCACCATCTATCCAACACTCAAAAGATTGTGCTTCAGGCCTTCAACATAAAGAACATTAGTGTTATGCTTACCACCAAGACAAATTGAACCTCTACCATGAATCACACCAGCATTGTTGTCTCCAAAACTTACAGCACCACCATCATACTTCTCTAGACTTGAAAATTTATTTTTATCACCAGTCATATGATGTGAGCATCCACTATCAATAACCCACTCATCCTTTTCTTCAATTTGGGTTGCAAGAGCTTTCTCATCTTTAGAAAAATCAATAGCCACAAGACTATTTTCAATGGGAGCAATGAAAACCCATTCATCTTCATTTCCATTATCTTTATCAAACTCATCATCAGTCACTCCTTTAGAAAAGTAACATTTCTTTTGGAATCTAGACTTGTTAGGCTTAGATCTAGGAACTCTTTCAAGACATCTTGATGCAAAATGACCTATTTTACTACAAGAAAAGCATTTAATAGGCAACACTCCTTCATACTTACCTTTTCCTCTACCTTCTTTCTTTACAATCAGTGCTTCCAATTCTTCTACCTCTCTTTCTTTATCTTCAAGCTGTTTCAATTCTTCATCATACTTGGATATCTTTTTGGAATATTCTCCTGTACCATATCTTTGCTTGTTACTTCTGGATACAGTAGCCTTGAATGCAAATTCATTCTTCGGAACAGATTCACCAAATTCAATTAATTCAAAAGAAGCAAGCTTACCAACCAGCATGTCTATTGTCATCTTTGTTACTAATCTGACCTCTTCAATAGCATGAGCCTTCACTTTGTAGGAGGGAGGCAAGGATCTGAGTATCTTATCCACAATTTCATCCTCATCTAGAGAACCACCGGCACATCTAATACCCATCACTATTTCATTTACTCTTTACATAAAAGAAGTGATATTTCCATCTTCACCTATCTTCAAATTATCATACTTGCCTTTCAAACTCTGTAGCTTAGCCATTTTCACCTATGCATCTCCTTCATACAAAGTTTCCAGCTTCATCCAAATCTCATGAGTTGTTTGCAGACCTATCACATTTTCCATCTCTGAATTTGTCAGAGCACTCACCAAAGCTTCAATAGCCCTGATATTATTTTCAGCTTCTTTGATCTCATCAGTAGTGGAGGGACCATTTTGAGGAATAACATATGGATCTTTTGTAATCTTCCAGAAAGCTTCACCAATACACCTTAGGTGACATTCCATCCCAACTTTCCACAGTGAGTAGTTAGTTCCATCAAATCTAGGATTGTCCTTCTTGTATGTTTCCATCTTGGATCACCTCAAGCTTTTAGACTTCTTCAGAGGAACCTGCTCCGATACCAACTGTTGGAAAAACAAGGATAGACAATTGAGAGGGAGGGTGAATCAGTTTTCTCAAAAATTTAAACTTTTCAAACTTTACTTAACTTAGTCTTGGATCTAATGAATAAGCAATTAACCAAAAACAATTAACACATTAGAGAGAAAGAGAACACCAAGATTTTTTTTACGTGGAAACTCTATTAGGGGAAAAACCATGGTGGAGGTCAGTCCACAATATTATACCCTATTAAAATTATATGAGAAATAATGGGAATACACATGCATTCAAGAACACTTCCGAGAGCTCACTACTCAAATACAAAAGAGGACTCACTGTCCAAAGAAAGGTTTGGATTAAAACCATCCAAATTGTGAACTAAGAAAATAGCTTCTACACAATTCATAATTAATATCTAAAATATTATAAAAAATATTCTAAGGTTTGGAAAAAAATATGCATCACATCCAGACATGAGTCCTCTACTTATATCTAAAATATTATTTAAAAAACTATCATTTTATTAGGGTTAGGGTGGTCAGAAAGACACCTACTTCTTATTTTTTCCCTGAAATTTAAGTACTACTGCATTGAAATTTAAAATTTTCACCAAATAGATTTTTTTTATTTTTGAAATAAACCTGGTAGTTTAGAAACTACATTCAATTTTCTACAGATTCTATTCTTACATATTTTTGAAATAATATAGATAACTTATTCATTTTTTTACGTCAAGTTGCCTAACTCTGATTTTTCTAAAAAATTTGCCACTGAAGGGCTTATTTTTTCAATGATGATCATGCACATACCCTTAGTCTACAACAGCTGATCTTCAACGTACAAAACAAGATTCCTTCATGACCTACACAGTTCCACTGGGAACCTGGAACACTTTCTTTTACAATTTTCTCAATATCCTCGACATATACAGCCTTCAATACACCAAATGCTAATAGTGTTGACATCAATGACAACCACTTATCAGCAACACATTCACAACATCCAACATTGTCACTTTCATTTCCTACACTACATTTAGTAACCTTGGTTTTTGTGTACTCTTTTGTTTGGCCCAAATTTCCAAGGTTTCAATCTTAGGGTTATACCATGTGCCACTTACCCCTTCAACTAAGTCAAACTCATAAATTAGCATTGGGTCCTATGTTACCATTTGATCAAGTAAAAATATTTTCTTTAATTCCATACCAAGGATAATAAGTATATTACTTTTTAAAATCATCTCTCTAGCCTCTTGTGGGCTGACATCAATATTATCAATCCATAATTCATTAAAATTTTGGGCTACTATCTAGTCATTTTGGGATTCCTCAACTCGCATCTTATTTATTTCAACCCCCACTTCAAACTCTCTCATTTTCATCTTAACCCAAAAGTCTTTTGTGGACACTGAAAAAGTAACCCTTCTACCTTTTTGTCTCGTTTGGGCCCTCCTTGTGATTTTGACTTAATTTTTCCTTGATTTAATGTTGAAATGTGGATAACACATTCACATTAGGTCTTGGTCCCTTGTGAACTAAAAGGATTCAAGTGGTACCTTACTTAAGTGTTGTAAAGTGTTGTAACATACTTTCACATTTTTCTAGGGTCTTGTTAATAAAATAGCCTCTTTTCATCATTTACCTAACCTTGTTTCAAAGTGTTGTAATACACTTTCACACTTTTCTAGGTTTTTCATTAATAATTGGACTTTCTTATGCTTTAATTTTCCCCATTTTGCACCCTCGGGCCTTATTTATGTGTATTCTTTAGAATAATCCTGACAAATATCATTTAAAGCATTAAAATCCTGAAACCCACCTCAAAATTCTAAGGTGGGACTCATTCGCCATTATGGAAAAATGACTCCCCTTTAACTCAAAATTCAAATTTAATTCAAAATTATGGCGGGTTTTTATTCTCCAAGATCTAAGGTTGGCCTATAGTGTTGTAATTTCAAGAATTATTGCATAATTGAGTATAAATACCAGCTTCTTTCCCTCATTTGCATACCTAGCAAGTTTGATCAGGCATTCAAGAGTTCGTAAGAGCATTTGAACATTCACAAGAGCATTCAAGGAATTTCAAGAGTGGATTATCAAGCAATAAAGAGCATTTTCAAGTGTTATTCATCATTTTAAAGTTTGTTTGCATCATGTTGTTTTAGAGGTAACATTTGTAATGTAGGATTGTGTGATTCAAGCAAGCATTGCATTCAAGATCTATCAACATCAAGCTAAATTCCAAGTCCTCATCCATTAGAGCTAACACTTACATGTTTGCAGCACCTTATTGCTAGGGTTTGGTGAGTTGCATCATTAATTGTTAATTCATCATTCTCCATTCTATTTCATTTCATTTGAAGGGTTTAATTACCAACAAGGGGTTTGACCAAGGCAAACCCCTATTCACTAACCCCACAACATTTTTTCCTCTTCTTGTGTGTTATTTGTAGGGCTAGGCTATAGATTTACCAAGAAGGTAGGATTGGAAAAGTGATGAAATCAATTCAAAGTTGTCAAATTCCTTAGAGAATCTTGGAGAAGATCTACAAGCTGAATTCTACAGTTTTGGATCTGGATCTATATCAGGAACAATAGAGCAAACCAAGAGCTATAGAATCCCCTTAAAATTTTCTAGAAAAGCAGAAGTGAAATGATTCACCACTATTGGCAAATGAGTCCCACTTTCTAGAACTAAATAGGAATTTTGCAGATCTGAGTACCCATTTGTCTAAAACCTGTTTCGGCGCAGTTTTCCTGAAACTAGACTAATTCACCCATCTTGGCATATGATCCCTAGCCAACATCAACATCATAATTTTTATGATTCCAGAGCTCCATTCCATTTCCAACAAGTTTCTAGGTGCACATTTCTAGTTTTAGAGCTTTATGTTACATTTTACTTGCATTCTTAGGTCATTTAGTATTAGTTTGCATATCACACTTTGTTTTCAAATATTTTGTATTTTCCAAGTTTACACTTGGTGGTGAACCCATTTCTTGTCCCATTCATCACCAATGATATCTTATAGTTAGATCTCTCACGTCCTTCATTGGGTTGAGATCTCTAAGGTATTCTTGAATGTGAACATTGTGAAATTGAATCCCTTTTCTTGTATCCCCATTTTATGTGGACAAGGAAGCAAAGCATCCATTTTTGGTGTCCAAATTTTGGTGAACCTTACTTTTCAACATCATAATTTTGATTTGGAGTGCATTTACAACCTATATTTATCTTGCATTAACATTGCATTGCATTTTGCATTAGTTAATTTGCATTCTAGGGTTTCAAAATTTGCATTAGTGAGAAGTTCATTTAGCTTACATTATTGCACTTAATTTCATTAAAAATCAATAAAATTCTACATTTGCATCTTAGATTAGCATCAAAAAAATAAAAAAGCATAAAATTCATTTCAAAAATCCTGAATTTTTTTCAAAAAAATCAATACCAAGACTCATTCGCCACCTTGGGTGAATCAGTCCCATTGCACATTTTTCACTACATTTTTTGGCATTTAAGTTTTTTTTTATGATTTTTTTTTTATGTTCCTACATTTCTATTTTACTTTCTAGAATTTTTGTTTCAAGCAATTTATTCTTGTTAGCTCACATTGCATTTGCATTCACCCCGCATTTAGTAGCCTTTGAATGAGTTTTTGGTGTCCTATTGCTAATACCTTAGTGAGAAGAAGTTTGATACTTATAGCATCCCGTGATAACAAACTCATTGTAGATCTTGGCTTATCTAGAGCTTCCACTCCTAGTATTGACACTAGTACACTACGCATGGACTTAGCAAGTAGCAAGTAAGTTGAACCACAGAATGATAATATCTCGCAAGAGAAAATAATTCAAATCCATGAGGACTTAGCAAACCTCCAACATCAAGTAAGTCTTGAAAAAATTTAAACTACTGCAATTCCTACCATAAAAAACATCCATCACATGCTTGAAAGTGAGGATGTCCTTGACATTGTGAAAAACATAGTTGAGATATGTACAAAACATGTTCCTTCAACCTCTAGTGCTCCTACACCAACAAACAATGTTGCAAACCAAGGAGGAACTCAAATTACTCCTCCCTCAATGATAGCCTTAATACCTACCTATACCACTTCTCAAGTCACAACAACAATGCAACAAGTTAGTAAAGTGATTCCTTCCTTGGGTATACTTGCTAGCATCCCTAATTCCTATGTGGCATCGCATGTTCTATCTTCTACCACATTACCACCTATAAGCATTCCATTCACCTATCATACTAATACATACACTCCATCACCACTTTCACTTCCATCTCATACCACTTGTAATGATTCTCTCATAACACAACTTTTCCAAACCATTTCATCCATGCAAAAGAAAATCTCCACCATAAACTAAAATTAGAATGGTCCACCCACATACTATGTCAAAAGTAGTCCATTGTCTTTGTAAATATTGTGAACATCGATGCCACAAGGAATAGAGGTGCCTAGATTTGAGAAATATGGAGGGAAGGGAGATCCTTCTAACCACGTTAGTACCTACACTGCCTTATGTAGTGACTTTTTCCTTGATGATAAACTCTTGGAAAAAATCTTTCCTAGGTCCTTAAAAGATACTTCCTTGGAATGGTTTTCTTCTTTACCAAACAATTCAATTCATTCATTCAATGAACTTGTTGATGCATTTGTAAACCATTTCCAAGTGCCTATGACTCCCAAGAAGACCTTGAGTGATTTGATGAGATGCAAGCAAAAAGAGGAAGAAAAGATAACTGATTTTATCTCATGCTATCAATCTCTTTATTCCCAAATCGATGTCAAGATCCCCAACCCACACCTGAAAAATTGCAAACTAAAATTCAAGACAAGCTCGCTATGATGAAATTACTATCCTTCATGAACTTGTGTACTTCCCTTTGTGATTATCAAAATTCGGTTAGTAGTCAAGATACAAGGTCCACTTCTAGCCGAATTGAGAGATCTGAGCCTACCAACCAAAAAAATTCTCAACCAATTAGAAAACAAAATAAGGGGTTCTTGAAATTCAACCCCCCTCAACAACCAAGTAGTTGCTGTCAAAACCTCAGTACCCTTTAGTTATGGAGATCTGAAAAGACAATTCACACCTTTACCTGACACCCTTCATAACACAATTTCCCAACTTTTACAACAACAAATTATTACCTTGCCTCCTGTCAAAACACCCGACCTTAATAAGCCTTTACCCCCAAGCTTTAAATCAAATTCCTATTTCCACTATCATCAACAAAATGGACATGACACATGGAAAATTTCAAGCATCTTAAACATCTTGTGCAAGACCTCATTGATTCTGGCCATTTATCCATTGGAGATGTTAGCGATCAAGGTAATAAGTTTGTTGCCCCTCCAAACCAAAACTTGCAAATTTTAACTAATCTGATGGCCAAACATAATATTTAATTTTTCAAATCCAATTAAACTAGAAATATTGATGTGATGAATGTTGATATGAATGATTAACATAATGATCCTATTCCAAATGATATCAATGTCAATCCTATGGATGAAATGGTAGGAGTGATAGACGTCATCCCTCGTAAAGGTTGACCTAAGAGTCCTCTTGATATTGCTTTCTCCTCTAAGGATATAATTAAACATGCACCCGATGGTCCTCTCTACATAGCCAGACATATCTATGACAAGCCTACTAATGGGATATTAATAGATCTTTCCTGTGGAGAGAATGTGATCACTAAGGAGTTCTTACTCTTACATGAACTTTATCAAGATGACTATGATAAACCGAAAGCATGGATCAAGATGCACAATGGCTTTGCATTCCCTATGATAGGATTGATCACCCTACCATTACAAATAGGACCAAAAACATTAGATGTCATATTCTCCATCATCCCACAGTCAAACCAATTTTTTTTGAGTCTAGGTCATCCATGGCTTCGCTCAATGAAAGCGGTCCCTTCAGTTGTGTACAAATACTTAAATTTTACATTTGAAAATGAAATATTCATCGTTCACCATAGCATCTTTAACCTCTTGTCTTCCAAAGGAAACTTTTCCTTAGAATCCTTTTGCCTCGAGCCCATGGAACCTATCAATCAACAAGAAGACTTATTTTTCATATCTTACCAAAAATTCAAAGCAAAGAAAATAGCTGAACTATCCCTCTAAAACTTGTCCCCCTCTACTTCCTTACCTCCCATCCTTGATGAAACCATTCTTGAACCTAAAAAATAACCAAACAAATAAGACCTACCAAAAACATAAACTTCACCTACATCATCAAAAATACCAAGAGACAATGAAAGCAACTCGGTCATACCCCCTAGAATAAAACAAGTTTACAAAGAAAAAGAGAAAGTGGATGAACCCGCTCCTTCACAAACGCAACTTGAAAAAAAAAACCAAAAGAAATAGAGGTGCTAGAGAGTGTAGGCATAGACGGTGTGCTCTTGCTCACAGGTTACATGAAGAGTTAAACAACGAATATACAAATTCAAACTTGATTGTAGCAATGCATTATGAACCTCCTCCCCAACCAAAACAAAATGACCCAATGCAAGAATCACAACAAGATATGAACTCTTCAATGGACATTATCATTCTTCCTCCTGTTGTGATTAATTTGGATGATGATGACGAGACCGCTAAAATTGATGAAGAGGTGCATAATGAATTGAACACATTATTTTCCTCTTCCATGAGCTTAAATGAAAAATATCCTATGCAGACTGATGAACCTGGTACTTCTCCTAGTTAGGAACTTTCCCTTGTCCCTTTGGCTAGATGTCTTCCTTCGCTATACAATGACCATGATTGGGATATGGATAACTTGCTCAATGGTTGACTCACATTTTCCTTACTAGTCTTTTGTATTTTCTTTTCCTTTTTTCTTGTGTGATTGCATGTGCGTAATGTGATCCCCCATGATGTTTTGTTTGATGTTCTCTCTCTTTGTGACATTCCTCTATTTGTAACTTCATTCTTCTCTATGTCGTGCATCACTTTGCCCTTTTACCTTTATCTTTTTCTTGCGTTTTCATTTTGGGGATGACGCAAGGCATTGAGACATTCAGGCCTCCTTCATGTTGACCCAAAAGGCTTTCTTTTTCTTTTCCTTTTTATTTTATCTTTCTCTTTTTCTTGTGTTTTCCATTTTGGGATGATGCAAGGCATCGAGACATTCATGTCTCCTTCATGTTGTCCCAAAAGCTTTTCCTTTTTCTTTCACCTTTTCTTTTTTTCCTGTGTTTTCCTTTTGGGGATGATGGAAGGCGTCAAGACACCCTATGTCTCTTCCATGTTGAACCAAAAGGTTTTTCCTTTGTTTTCACTCTCTTTGTGTCATTCTTCCAATTCTTTGTATTTGGGGAATGATGATAGTTTTGAGCTCTCCAAAAACAATATAGCAAAGATACTGACCCCCAAATCCATAGATCCCTTATGTGTTTGGTGTCTTGATTTTGGGGACAACCTCTCCCATTTCTTTTTTTCTCTCATGACACAACTTTACTCAGAAACATATGACTTGGCATAGGGATTTCCCAATTGGCTCTCATGTCTTCTTTCTTGTTTGCATTTTTCATTTTCTACTTTAAAGTAATTTCTCACAACATGGTGTTCAAAAATTCATTTAAAGTGGGGGCATACATTGGCATTAATCTCTTGCATTTTTATTTTTCATGGTTCTTAGTGTAGCATTCGTACTTCATACGATGCATGTATCACTTTGTGGGTGACATTGGGTATGATTTCTTTCATGACCGTGATCTGTCTTAGCATATTACATTCCTCTTAATGGCTTGATGTGATACACTACATCCTCTAAGTTACAAATCTTCTATTATTTGATCAGTCCTCTCTTGGAGACATTAGGCACAATGTTCCCTAAGTTAAAGACCTCACATGAACTAATCAAGACTCCTTTGAACATTCTTTGCATGTTTCATTTTTCATTTTTAATATGGCCACCTTGCATAACACAACTTGCATGCCTATGGATCCATCACATTTCTTCATGAGTTCCAAGCATATGAAGTTTTGCATGTCTCATGAAGCTAGAAAGACCATTGTTCTTTTTGTGGCACCTTATTAGAGTTATCAAGAGGTAAAACTTTGGTATGGTTGAGAGGGAAGCCCATTCCAAGGCATGACTTTCCCCATAACAACTTGTGTGTGTGTGAGTACATACCAACCATGAGTGTATGTTTCTCACCTTTTAGGCCTTCTCACTCGGTGGCCATGGGTTCCGTCACCTCAGAGTGAGTATACATTTTTCAGACAAATAGTCTAGATCTAATCCACATCTTCTTGGAAAAACGGTCGAAGCTTGATCAGATTCTTTCTTTCCTTTTTTATTTTTCTCTTTTTCATCTTTGGCATTGTATGCTTGTGCCTTGTTCTTGTTATTGATATCATTTTCATGGTGTTCCCTTGCGCTTATGTTGGTTTCTCATGGGATCCTAATCTTGGGGGCTTGATCACCCCTCTTGATCATTGTCATCCCATATTGCTAGCATTGGTTCATTGGAACCCCTCTTGATGCGTGTTGTTCTACTTTAGTGTGAGTTTGAGGAAAGTTCATCCTCTCACTAAAGAGGGGGCTAAATGTGGACACTAAAAAAGTAACCCTTCTACTTCTTATGTCTCGTTTGGGCCGTCCTTATGATTTTGGCATAATTTTTATTTGATTTAATGTTCTAATGTGGATAACACATTCACATTAGGTCTTGTGCCCTTGTGAACTAAAATGATTCAAGTGGTACCTTAAGTGTTTTAAAGTGTTGTAACATACTTTCACACTTTTCTAGGTTCTTGTTAATAAAATGACCTATTTTCATCATTTACCAAGCCTTGTTTCAAAGTGTTGCAAAGTGTTCTAATAAAATTTCACACTTTTCTAGGTTTTTCATTAATAATTGGGCTTTCTTATGCTTTAATTGGCCCCATTTTGCACCCTTAGGACTTATTTATGTGTATTTTTTAGAATAATCCTGACAAATATCATTTAAAGAATTAAAATTTTGAAACCCACCTCAAATTCCTAATGTGGGACTCATTCACCATTATGGTGAATGGATCTCCTTAGGTGGGACCCATTCACCTAGGGTGGTGAATGAGTCCCCTTTAACTCAAAATTAAAATTTAATTCAAAATTTTGACGGTTTTTTATTCTCCAAAATCTAAGGTTGGCCTATAGTGTTGTAATTTCGGGAATTGCTGCCTAATTGAGTATAAATACAAAATTCTATCACTCATTTTCACACTTAGAAAGTTTGATCAAGCATTCAAGAGTTCACAAGAGAATTTGAGCATTCAAAAGAGCATTCAAGGCATTTCAAGAGTATATTATCAAGCAATCAAGAGCATTTTCAAGTGTCATTCATCATGTCAAAGATTGTTTGCATCATATTGTTTTAGAGCTAACATTTGTGATGTAGGATTTTTTGATGCAACCAAGCATTGCATTCAAAATCTATAAACATCAAGCTAGATTCCAAGTCCTCCTCCATTGGAGCCAACACTTACATGTTTGCAGCACCTTATTGGTAGGGTTTGGTGAGTTGCAACATCATTATTTTTTCATTCATCATTCTCCATTCTATTTCATTTCATTTCAAGGGTTTAATTACCAACAAGATGTTTGACCAAGGAAAACCCCTATTCACTAACCCCACAACATTTTTTACTCTTCTTGTGTGTGATTTGCAGGGCTAGGCTATAGATTTACCAAGAAGTTAAGATTGGAAAAGTTATCAAAGTAGGTCAAAGTTATCAAAGTCTAAGAGAAGCTTGGAGAAGATCTACAGGCTAAATTATGTAGTTTTAGTCCCAGATTTGTATCAGGAATAATAGAGTAGACTGAGAGCTATAAAATCCCCTTCAAAATTTCTAGAAAAGTAGAAATGGAATGATTTTCCACTATTGGCGAATGAGTCCCACTTCCTAGGCCTAAACAAGAATTTTGCAGATCTGAGTACCCATTTGTCTGAAACCTATTTCGTCACAGTCTTCCTGAAACTGGACTAAGTCACCAAGCTTGGCATATGAGTCCTAGCCAGCATCAACATCAGAATTTTCAGGATTCTAGAGCTTCATTCCATCTCCAACAAATTTACAGGTTCTCATTTCTAGTTTCATAGCTTTCTCTTACATTTTACTTACATTCTTAGGTCATTTAGTATTAGTTTGCATATCACACTATTTTTTCAAACATTTTGTATTTTCCAAGTTTACACTTGCAGGTGAACCGATTTCTTGTCCCATTCATCCCCAAGGATATCCTATAGTCAGATCTCTCACATCCTTCATTGGGTTGAGATCTCGAAGGTATTCTTAAATGTGAACATTGTGAAATCGGATCCCTTTCCTTGTATCCCCATTTTGTGTGGAAAAGGAAGTGAAGTATCCATTTCTGGTGTCCACATCTTTAAATTCAGGGGTTTTGATAAATTCGTCGTCTTCAAAGAACTTGCAAGCTGCAACTACCCTATCATCCTCATGCATTTCTCTTTCTCCTTGTACCTCAATATCGGCTCTAGCTTCAGGCTTGTGGGATTTAGTTTCAAGCATAGGTTGGTCTACTTCAACATCATCCTTGAAATTTCTTAACACATTAACTGCTTCTTCTGAATCTACAATTTCCTCCTCACTTATTTCATAGGAAACAAGTGGCTCTATCTCTTGTGTCTTTTGTTTTTTAGAAGGTGGTTGTTTAGGAGGTAATCCTAGAGAAGCATGACATATTGAAATAGTATCTGGCGTTGGTTCTATAATTACAATACCACTCAACCTTTCGAGACACAATTTGGCAAGTCTCCCAATGTCTTTTGCAATCTTATATAATTCATGAAACTTATCAATTATCATATCAATCCTCTTGACAGGATCTACTTCCTCTACAAAATAACCCAAGAAATTACTGTGCTTCATCTTTCTTTCTTCATCAAGCCTTTTTCATAAGTTCCCATCTTCTCCTCCTATCATATACCTATTGAGGAGTGGAACAGTTTTTTATTACATCTTCTTCATAGTCAATCTAGTGAGTAACCATAACCTTGGTAAGGATGGTGTGTCTTACAAAATTCATGTTACTGTCAGAGTCAAAAGCTCTTTCCTTTCCAGGCTGTAAAGAGTACCTTGATTTTAGATAATCTTACAACTCTTCAAGTGTATCATATCCCATTGATAGTTCCCAACATGTTGTCAAATTGGGTAGAAATTTACCCTTCCTTTGTTTACCCATGACATCCTTTTCCATCCATAGAATCTGTCACATGAACTCTAAAAAGGATAATCAAAGGGGGACAAACTTTGGCAATATATGTGGGGCCTGTGGGCATCCATAAATCCTAATTATTATGGTATCTAGTAGAAAAAACCAATCGCCGAAGTTATGAGTATGGCCTTGATCAGGTTTCAAAGCCAAAGGTCTTAGCAATTCTAGCACAAGTGTGTGTAGTCTTGTTGGTTGGTGGCCAATAACTCTCATAATTTTGTACACAAACTCGTCAAAGAATATCACATAATTTGAATTCTTACATATGTTGTCCCATATATAACACCATAGTTACACTGATAGCAAATTCCCCTGCTTGTCAATCTGGCCCAAACACATCCTTTTGCTCCATCTATCTTTATTCTGGTATAATATTAGGTGGCACAACAAAGAATATTGCCTAAATTTTATGGGGGCTCTATTTTCCCTGACTTGTAGAAATGCTTCATGCAATGCTTTCTCAATGTATGAGGCAAAATCATATTCAATGTTTGTCTCAGGGTTTTGGATCCTCATAACCATCATCATTAAACTAACTAGAATTCGCTCTTCTGCATCTATCCCAAGTACTTAACAAAGAGAAAAGCAGGTTTTCTTGAAATAGAATTGGAAATTTGAGACTTCAAATGGTTTAGTAGCAGAAGGGGATATAGGAATCACCATGTCATTCACACCCCATTTCATGTAAATGCGGACTTCATCATTTCTATGGATTTTCCTCAATCTAGTATATTCTTCTTTACTTCTTTGAAAATCAATTTTAGTCATGGAGCTTGTTTGTTTAGGTCAAAACATTCAATGATGGCTGCTTTAGTCAACACAACTAATGGTGACCCATCTGGCACTCTCACAGACCTAGTAACAAGATGATAACTCTGAGCCAATACTCTGATGAACTCTACATCTATAAAAACATTTGGGATAATTAACTTGGCCAAATCTAATGCCCATAGATTTGACAATGGAATATTGCCCTCCCTTTTGTCATAAAAGTACTAGGATAAAATCACAAAGTTGTGTCACACTTTCAGCCAACTTATCAACACAATTGAATTTAAGTTTTTCTAACTAAAAATGAATTTTGGTCAAACATATGATCTAGTAAGATTCTTTCTAGCTAAGTTAGATACTTCCACAACTTTTTCAACTAAAATTGTTGGCTAAAAATAAATGGAGCACCACTTTGAGTCCAATTTCCCAAAAAAATAAAATTATTTGAAAAACTTCAAGTTTCAATAACTCCTGCTAATGTAAATAACATTTTTTTAAAATATAAAAATACCCTTTTGTAGATCCATAAGTATAGTTTTCATAAATATATTTATTTTAATAGTTTAATTATTATTTATTTTTTATTTTTTATTTTCACTAAAAGTAGGTTGATTACCATGCCAAGGAAAAATACTAAAACTTATTAAAAAAAATATGACACACTAGATAAAAGAATCTATTTCAATATGGTATAATTTTTTTCCATTTTAGATAAATATTTAATATGAAAGTTGACGTCTGATGGAAACCATTGTTTCTTGATTCACACACATTTTAATATTTATTTAAAAATATATATTTATGAAAATTGGAAGAAAAAAAATATCCATGCACTAAAGTTTCAAGTTATAAGTACACCCAAAAAAATTGAAAGAAAAAAATAAAATTTAATATATAAAGTTTGATGTCTCATGCAACTTCATTTTTCAGCATTTTATCAACAACTAAATTATAGTGTTAATTTATTAAAAACTAGTTTTTTTTTTTTTTTAAATTTAAATACAAACATAAAATATACTAAAAAATACATATTTTACTAGTTTACATCATTTCAAAATTCAAAACATATATGTCACTTTTTAGTGATTCAAGTTTAAAAGTTGGATCAGTGTTGGTCATTTCCATTATAAAGTGTGACACAACTTTGTGCTTTTACCCACTAGAACAATTCCCACCCAGAGATAGGGATAAGGGCATCTCTACAACGAGTGAGCCACATCATTAAAAATATTCTTAAATCCTCTCTCAATTGATTCAGGGAGTATATCCATAATAGACTAGTGTAAGGACCTCTTTTTAACCTTAGATTCTTCCTTTTTAGTTTGAAGTTCTTTCTTCTTGGGTGACATGATGTCCTTTTTAATTTTAGGTTCTTTCTTCTTGGGCGACATGATGTTTAACTATCTTACTTCTCCTAGTGTATCTGAAATGAAAAATTCCAAACAATCATGTACTCGTAAAACATAATTCACAAAAGTTTTGTGCACTTACTTGGGTTATGATAGTTGCAGAGCTTAACCTCCTTGAAATCACATCTCCCCAAATGATATTTTTTGCAAATGAGTGCAAAGATAATGTTGAATTCTTGGTTTAATGGCTTTTGAGCTCAGTCATGTCAACATTGATATCAACCTTACACCAAATATTTTGCTCGTAGTTTGAGTTTGAACATACACCATTGATTTTACAAGATCGGATGATTGATGTGATTCATGCATTTAATCTTTCTTTATCACCATCACTTTCTATAACTACCATGGGATAGAGGGGTATAAACTTGCTATACTGCATGCTTCTTTGCATTTCACCGCATGGGGTAGCGGGATCCTTACCTCTATACTGCAAGCTTGACTTGTTTAGCCAACGATACTATGGTTTACATTAATGGTTACCACCATATTGCATGCTTCATCACATCCTTCTATGGTATAGCGATTCATACCGCCCTATCGCATGCCTTTATGATCTTCCTCGTAGGATGGAAATTTATTCCCCGCTATACCACACCCTTCATTTTCCCTTCTCACAGTATGGTGATTTATGATGTATTTAAATTATTTCATACCACCCAACCACGTCCTCATCATAATACAAGTTCTGTGGTATGGTGGTAAGAATCTTCATATTGTCTATTACATAGCGCCAGCCCACCAAGGGTTCATATTACTACTACGAGATCGTGGTAAGAGACTATTAAGGGATTTGGAATGTTTTTAGATGGATATGTTTTTCCTTAAGTGTATATATGATAAATTTTTGGCTTTGTATAGGTCTTTCAGTGTCAGTCAGACCTAAAAATAATATATGTTTAGTAAAAAACAAAAAGGAATATAAGGGTTAAGGCTCAGGTCATGGAGCTCAAGGTTAATTGTGATGATGGAACTAGGAAATTTTTTAAGGTTCTAACACACCTCATGATGAACTAGACTATTTTTTTCCTTCATCCTGCTTGTGTTATGTTTTTTATGAGTTATTCTCTTGTGAATATATCCCTAAGGAAAAAATTTCCAATACCTGTAATTGTAAACATCTTCTTGGTTTTTTACTACAAATTCTTTTTGATCTGTAAATTGAATTCTATTTTAAGTTTCCATTTACAGTTATCAGCAGATTAGAAAGTCAACAGTTATCAACTTATGAACTCAATAAAGTTTTGTTGATTCAAGTTGTTGATTTATACATTATTGTTTATTTGGACTTCAGGAAATGAAGACAAGGACTGTAAGGCACAAATTATATGATAGTGATCATAATGTTCAAATTCCAGAGACAAAATATGAGTGTGCGCATACTGAAAAAGTGGCCAAGAATAATGAATATTTATTGAGTCTTGGTTTGAAAAGGAAAGTTGTAAATCCACTAAGTAGTATATTATTTGTTTAATAGTGTTTAATCAAATTTTATAGGAAAGAGCTTTATGTATATAAGACATAATATAATTTATTTATTTTTTATAGGCAATAAAAAGAGTGCAAAGAAAATGTGGAGAAAAAAAAAAGGAAAAAAAAGATACAGTGTTGTCATCTCATAGAAGCCAACGCTTTTGTGATTCAACAAATGCAGTTAGTGGAAATGATAGTTGTGATGATGTGCAGCCTAATATAGCACACATGTGGTGATGTGCAACCTGATATAAAACATGCTGATGTGCAACCTGATATAGCACATTGTGATGTGCAATGTTGTGATGATCTCTTAGGACTAAGTCTCAAAGAGATTATTGAAAAACATCAAGGCAAAGGAACACAAGTTTTGTAGATGCTTTTTTCAACATTAAAGGATGTGTTTAATAATGTGGAATCCATGGAGATTGGTACTGATCTACCTACTCATGGCACACCTAATGTGGCCAAGGAGCATGAAGTTTTGGTTAATGAAAGGCATGAAGAGATACCACTTGCATCAGTTGTGCCTCAAAGTGCACTTGTTGCATCTGGAACTTTTGATGGAACTAGTGGATCAACCAGAAATACTAGTAGCAGTAATTTAATAGAAGATGTGGATGTTTTTGTCAAAAAAAAAAGATTGAGTCAAGATTTGTACAAATCTATTGAGAGGAATGCAAAAGAAAGAAAATTAGAAGGCAAGAAGCCATTCTTTCTTGAGGTATCGAGAAATGGTGAGCCCATTGGGCCAAATGCTGCAAAATGGGCCACTGAGTTGGGTGTAAGATGTAGGGCCCATTTGGATATTTGCAAATCAAATTTTGCAGAGAAAGATCCATGAGATATGGAAAATGTTATACAAAAAATGGAAAATGCTTTTCTGACTACTAGTGGACAAATCTCTAGAAAATATTACAAGAAAAGGATGAGAGTTTTGATTAACAATTATAGATACATTTGTAGAAAAACAATCATGTTGGGAAAAGAGAGGTTCGACTCTAGTCTATCTCCCAAAGAGTGGGAGGCATTGAGAGAAAGTATGCATTTTGAAGAATATTTGGTAAAGAGTAACAGATGCAAGAGAGCAAGAGATAATGTGAGGGTTGGATATGCATTTGGTTGAGGCACGTTGCATGCAAAAATGGAAAAATTTACAGTAAGTGTATGGCTTTTTGGTTTAATTTACATTGAGTTATTTATTTCAATTTTTTATTGAACTAACTATAGGTTGAAATTGACATTGTATTTTAGTGGAAAACAACAATAATAGAGAAGTAGGTACAGAAGCTATTGTCAATTGTATGGCAGCACAAGATGCTAGTAAATCTAAGAGTAGGATTAAGTTTAAATCTAGTTCATCAACAAAAATTTCACAACCATATGTTCCATGCCTAGTAAGAGCCTCTGTAGATCATGTGAACTCATATGAACAAGGGTACCAAAAGGTAATGAGTTGTATATTAGGTCTCAGTCACCAAGTTTTGCAGTTGGTTAAAACTGTTAACCCTATGGTTTCTACATGGAATGAGTATAAATCCATGGATTTAGATGAGGTAAGAGGCTCTATTGATCTCATTTCTTCGTGTTTGGTAGTTCTATACACAAATGCCTCTTAATATGTAGATTATTGAAATTTCAGAGTAGGAGAATCCAACCCAATTTCTTTATTGTTGGAGTGATCTAGAAAATATTCTTTTGGAAAAATTTATGGCTTGCATTCTTTACTTGACTATTGAATGCTTTGTATATTTTTTGCATGACAGTTAAACCACATCCAGAGCAATTTTTTAAATCAATAGGAAAACAAAAAATCCTTCAAGGTGTCAACAGAGTTGTCAATATTGATAGTGATGAAGTGGACAAGAATGCGTAGCACAATCATCTTAGTTGTCCTAAAGTTGAGGTCGTTAGTGTAATTAATTAATTAATTATTACACTAGCATAAGTTAACTTAGGTCATAAATCATTTATTCCTAGGTTGCATCATTTAATAAATGGGATAATATTCCCTTCCTAGTTTGTGGGATAAGATTCCTTCTAGAACTTATCTCATCATTTAATGATCATCTACATAGGGTTCACATGTTATCACATGTTGTTAGATTATAACACTTGGAAACATCTCATGCATATTAGTTTTTACTTCTTGCCTATATAATTAGGCATCTTGTTCATTTGTAATATATCATTTTCATCATATCAATATAATCTTTAATTAGCATTCCATAGTTGCAACACTTCTCTTTGTGGTTGATTATATTTCATGGCTAAAGTACTTCATTGAAGATTTCGAAGCTTTAGGGGTTGTGCGAGCTTCAGGTCTATCTAACTTGGTTGCTCACTTTCACACTAGTCTTGAGGATATTCTAGAGCGGACTACTCTCCTTTATGGGGGGGCTATCTAGTCCACATATTTTTGATCTTTTTGTATATATGTGATGGTTGTAGTCCTTGGGGGGATAATGTTGAGTCCTCCAAACATCACTCTTCCATCTTTCTTGCTTTTTATCTCCTTTTTGGAGAGGGGTTTTGTTCCCACTGGGTTTTCCCCTTTTTCTCTAGTTGTGGGATATTTTTTGCATCTTCATGTACATGGGTACCTAACATGGCCTTGTAGCCAAGACCCATCATCATCTTGCATAATCATTGCATTTTCCTCCCTAATTTGAACTTATCGGGGGTGTTAGTGTAATTAATTAATTAATTCTTACACTAGCATAAGTTAACTTAGGTCATAATCATTTAGTCCTAGGTTGCATCATTTAATAAATGGGATAATATTCCCTTCCTAGTTTGTGGGATAAGATTCCTTCTAGAACTTATCTCATCATTTAATGATCATCTACATAGGGTTCACATGTTGTCACATGTTGTTAGATTATAACACTTGGCAACATCTCATGCATATTAGTTTTTACTTCTTGCCTATATAATTATGCATCTTGCTCATTTGTAATATATCGTTTTCATCATATCAATAGAATCTTTAATCAGCATTCCATAGTTACAACACTTCTCTTTGTGGTTGATTATCTTTCATGGCTAAAGTACTTCATTGAAGATTTCGGAGCTTCCGGGGTTGTGCAATCCATAATCTCAAAAGAGGTAATTAATATAATTTGTCAATTATCTATCCCAACGTTTTGTCATTCTTCATGCTTAAAATGTTCTTTTAGACATGTTGACACCAAAATTTGAAATAGTGTCTTATGGGAAACTCAGTTTTGGGGGACCTTTTGCGCTAAACTGAGTGACCTCCGGGTTCTTAGAGAAGCCAACTTCTTCTATAATATGGGTTTGGAAAGGGAAAAGGAAACAAATATAATAAAATAAAGTCTAACCTAAGGCGATGCATCAAAACTTAATGATAGGCACGATAAATCATATATCTAAGGGCCTGAATGGTGTTTGTACTATTCTAGAACATTAGAAACTAAAGATTATAGCATAAAAAATCCATTCATTGACATAAAATAATATTGCATACATTCCTACTGCCAAGAAGAGTCATTAGACATGATCTAGGTCAGAAAACTTGCATTCAACATATATAGAAGTTCTTAAATGAAATTTTCTAGACAATAAAAAGCACAGTTTACAGTTTGATCAAATAGCAAGAAAAAATAGAACGGTCGAACAATTGGCATAGTCTAAGAGTCTTTTGCAATAAAATAAAACAACAATAAAGGCTTGGCGTCTTTTACTAAAACTAGTGTTTTCTTCAAATTTCAGACCCTTTTTTTCTCAACAGAGAAAAGTATATATAGTAGGAAAATCCCTCACCAATTCAGAGAGCAGCAACAAAAAAGATTCTACAATCCCCTGGCAATGATGCAAGAATCATAATATTTCCAAAGCCATTGCAACATAATCAATCTGGAACCAAGCATCCAGTCACTCCAGGCACAGGTGCATCCTCTGCAAATGATGGCGGTGGTCTCGGCTAGGCCTAATCAGACAAGTGTCACCCTCTCGTGCAAATGATTATGATACATAGAGACCAACAGTAGCGTTCGGTTCATCTGGTCTATCGCCTGAATATGAGATCCGCTGGCTAGGCATGTGGCAGCGTTTCTCTGCCCATATGAATCTCTCTCTTTCATTGCAAAGGACTTGCATTAATGCTACACATGTCTAATGAGTGGAGCACTTCATCAATAATGGAGGAAATGATCACTAGTCGGGCACAAAAGAGACACGTGGCAGCATTTCGTTGCCTGCAGTTGTTACTTCATCTCTATGCTGAAAGATTTGTGAATAGTAGACACGTAGCAAGTGTACACTATAGATAGAAACTGTGGGGCCCGCCAGAACATTTTGGGAATGAGGGCTTTGTGGAACCTGAGCGGAACCCGATGAGGCAGCAAGAAAACATGATCAAAAGTATCCCAGAGCCACGACATGTGGAAGCATAGCAAAGTTTTTTGGGATGCAAAAGGAATGCAAACTCAGGGTTTCGAGGAGTAGACATGTGGAGTAGGAGAGCAGAACCTAGATAAAAGGCCGAGTTGAATTTGCGATGCATGGGCTGACACAGAGGAAAATACACCCGAAGGGAGCTAGTTAAATATTTATTAATAGCTTTTGGCGACTATTAGGGGCATTTTGACTAAGGAACGAAGAACCCAAAATTTCTCTAGTTTACAGGCCAAAGTGTCATTTGATTAGATAATGGAGTCAAAGATTGGAAAGAGCCACCTACACAGGTGACCATTCATCCTCAAATGGCTTCACCATGTTGCGTAAATTCTCCTGCGCTCCACTTAGATCAATAATTTATTTGTGAGGCACCGCATTGGGTAAACCGGCCCCTGCTTCACAATGAAATAGTATTTGTACAAGCAGATGAATCATTCCCTCAATTTTGGTCACCATGGGAGCATGACTAAAATCTCTGAAAGCCTTCAGATCATTTTCCTTCTCTTCTATCTTTTCTGCAATCTGATCGATCGTGGCAATAGATCCATTTTGAAGGAACGGGGACGACAAAACCATCATGTTTAACTCATAGAAACTCCCCCATATGTTGTCTAGTTTCTTTCTCATAATAGTCATGATTGCTTTAGTGCATTGGAAGGCGGAGTGGCAATGGATGAACTTATTTTCCGTATGAACAGCAGCATCCCGATCTTCAATACCCACTCTAGCGAGGTTTTCATCAGAGACGAAGTATACCTTGGTGAGAAGATATTTTTCTTCTGGAACCTTCTCCAAGATGAACCATGGGAACTGCTCAATCATATCATGAGACTCCTAGCTCAGCTTCGATGCCGTGGTGATGAATCGGAGGGTAGGTTGCAGTGCTAGGAAAAAGGCTTTAATCTTTTCCCAATGAGAGATGTACAACTGCCTAACGAATGAAATGATGTCTGGCTGTGTAGGGGAAGATAGGAGAGAGCTTTTAAGAGAAGAAATATCCACGTCTTTTGAAATAATGGCTTCAGTCAATTCTGCCCTTTTCTTTTTCTCATACGCTAGTTGTTCCGTAGAGCTACTCATTTCTTTATTCCAATTCTCCTTAGCTCGGGAATGATTTTCTAAGTGCATGTCCAGAGAAGACTTTGTCTCCTGGAGTTCTTCTTCTATTTGAGCTTTTAGGCCCTTAAATTCAGCCTCTTTTTCTTGTATTTTCTGCTCATATTGATTATGTTGGTGCTCCAACACTTCATTCCTCTGTGCCATTCCTTAACTATACTCAAGGTGAAGTCGCTCGAGCTCTTCATTCTTCAGTCGCAAATTTTTTTCCATCTCCTGATTCTTAGACTATAGCTCTTTTACTATGGCAGGGTCAGTACCCTGAATCTTCGCAAGTTCACCCTAAAGTCTATTCCTCTCATCCTCTATTGCCAGCGCCCTTTCTGTCATACATGCAACATCTACTTCCAGGGATTTCTCTTTTTTCACCAAAAAACTAACCCTTTCTCTTGTTGCTTTCAGCTGCTCATCCTTCTTCTTTAGCTCGCGGCTAGTTTTAAGGAAGTCAAAAGTGACTACCCATTGTGTTTCCTCCATGATTTCAACCTTATCCTATGGTCGAGCCACCTTCATGTCGAGCCCTAACGCATATATCTCATAATCTTCCAAGTGCATTTCCCCCTGAGGCTTGGTTACTCTCAGGTACATGGTTGCAAACTTCAATTCCTTTCGGCCCTTATCATAAAGAGTCTATATTTTTGGCTCAGCAGAAGCGCTATCATCTTTTTCCCTACGCTTTCGCATTCTACTTGTGTGTGCCTCCTTTCTGCAATCAATCGGTGTCATAAATTTAGCTGGCGACGAAACTAGTTCACCTGTGAAAGGAGCACCAAAAGGTAGGGCATAGGAATAGGTAACCCTCATAGGTGCAAGTATTTGTTTCTTCTAGAGAGTGACAGTCTACGGGGAGAAGTGGGGCACATTCCAAAGTTTGGTTTGAGGCCCAATAGAAGAGCTAGTCACTTGTAATGACTAAATTGGTGAATCAGTCATAGGACTCATAGGCTGGGATGGTGGAGTTGTCAATGCAGTGTCAGCCTGTTGCGATGGAAGAGGATCTGCAGTAATAGCTGAAGAAGGGGTACCCACAAGGGTACATTTTCAGAAAGCGAGGCAAGGAGAATCTGAGTGGCAGCAGTAGGTGTAAGAGTCCATAGAGGAGTAAGGCCACGTGGAGTGGTCTACAAAAATTGGGTGAAACCTCCCGAATATGTTGGATTAAAAGTGGAAGGTAGAGGGCCAATACTCATGGTAGGGAGCATCGTTGAGGCAGGGACAGATACCAAGGAATGAGAAGCAAGGGAAGAGGGAGAAAATTTTACCTGTTTACTGGTCGATGGTAGCTCCAGAATCATCAGCAACTCCTCCTCAACCTTAGGCTCCTGGCTAGCTGCAAGCACTTTTCTTCCAGTAGGTTCTTGCAAACCTTCTTCGACAATGCTCTTTGTGTGTTGTCATTTTGCGGGTGGGGTATCTCGAGCTTCGGCAGCTATTGTCATTTGCTGCAGTGATAACCTGGCTGGCTTAGCAGCCTAAGTGAGTGTATGTGAGGCCCTTGATATATTAAAGTGCACATTCATGGCCACATAGGCAGGCTATCCGGGGCCTTTCTCCTTTGGCGCAGAGGAGGCAGATGTTGCCACTTCCTCTTCTTGCTCTTCAGACTCACCCCCCTAGGTCCCCGCTCTTATTAATACTAGAGCTCAGGCTAGGGTGGCCCTCATTCCACCATTTTTCAAATTCTTTTTCATCCTTCAGACTGTCATAAGGGGCATCCCATTGCCCTATCTCTTGGCGATACTTCCAGAAAGCTTCTATCTTTTCAGCAGTCCACTCTTCATCCTTCTTCAACTTATTGTACATGGCGCATTCCATGTGGACATTATCTTTGGTCACCACCAGTGAAAAGTAGAACTTGTGCCATGGCCCTCTAGTATCTTGCATAGGAATACACGCGAATTCAACCAAATTTTCATCCTTGTATGCCCGCGAGTTACGCCGCTTCTCCCAGTAAGGTCGGGGAACATGTGTTACCTTCATGTGCGGCTCCAGAAATTTATTGAAAGGGTTGTAATCCCACTTATCATTTACCAGCACCAACCCTAAATAATCCAATTTATCCTGCAATAACTGGTCTGATTGTTTCTTTACCAAAGTCACCAATTTGAAATTCTTCGAACAAGTGAAGAATCTCTTTTTCTTGACACGTTTGTTGTTGCATAAGGTAAAATCAATGATACACACCTGCCTATACATTTCTAGTGAGAGCACCCTATCTGTGACATAGGCTGGGAGAAAGAAAGGTTGACTAGTGAAGCCCCGCATCCAGAGAATCGTGAAATATGTTCCTAAGAACCAGTCACATGCGGGAGTGAAACTCTTCATATATCTGGTCCGATCCCTGTCTAGCTGGATTATGTCACCTTCTCCGATTAAATCATGCAAGACTGGAGTTATGAAATTGTCTGAAAATGCATAATAATCATATGATATGGAAAGAAAAGGTGTCCACGTGGACACTGGCTTCCTCTTACCCCGTTCATCAAAATTTGATAATTCAAAATATCGGGCGAAGAAATCAAGGTTTTGATCTAGAAACATGTGAACTAGGAAAGAATGAAATCTAAACTTTCCCTCCACCAGGTAATTCTTTATTTTCTGTATCATTTCATCTACCATGAACTCAGCAAAATCATACCAGAAGGTATCATGCTGCTTGCGGAATTGGAAGGCTGGTCCCAATTGAAAAGTTTCCACCATATCATTGGAGTCTCGGTCACACACAAAAGCTAGCATGGACATGGCATCCTACAAATCCTCATGTAACGCACCACGCGGCATGGAATACTTGGCAATTTAGCACGTGGGATGCCTTTCTTACCAGTCTCCTACAACAAGAACTTTGAGTTATTTTTCATCACCCTCCATGTTTTTCTCCTTTGCTAGGGTAAAAGGACTCAATGTTCTCTCTTCCTTTACTTGGGTATGGGATGCATAGCATATGCCAAACAGCCTATGGAGTGATATGAACTCTTAAGTTTCGGCCCTCGATGTAGCGGGTGTTAGGGTTATAACGCTAGATGGCGGCGTCAACTATCTTAGGGCAGTAGTGCACTAGCGGGACCATGTATTGTGGAAGACCACTATACCAAATTTTCATTGCTATAGATGTGTCCGCCTTTGGTGTCGTCAACCTTGCACAGGTTGCTTCCCTTAAGGATTTAGGGTTTTTGTGAGCCGTGGATCATAGATATTATCCCATTTCTCCTCAACCCTTTTCTTGTTTCTACAATCTTCAAGCCTGGTTAGCTCTATTGTATAGGCCCTCTTTGGCCTGCTTGGTATACCAAGCGTAGCATATGCCAAATCCTCATAGACATACACATCATCAAATGACCATATGGTTGTAAACAGCTCTTGGCCAATTTCTTCTTGTATTGGCTAAGATGAACTCTCTAACATTTCTCTTTAGATGAAGACCTCTGTGATTTTTGGACTCTACAATTTTTCTCGATTCTGGATATGCTAAAAAAACAACTCTACACCTTTAGCTTTGGCGTTTGTGAAAAGACTTTGAATCATTAAGCCTTTTCATCCAATATTTGGCTTTCTTTTCTCAAGGTGGTAGACGAAAGCATGCCTTTTGCATTTAATTCGACATGTATCGTTAATTTCACAATTCGTGCAAAATGAACTATTTTCCATTTTGAGGCGGCAAGAGTTCATTATTGCGTTCGACAACCATGTGATATGTTATGATTCCCTTGAAAATTGAGCTGACAATTTTCTTTCTCACCTTGTGTTAGTATGTGCTGGTAATTAAAATCCTGACTGGAATGATTATGCCAAAGTAAACGATCACGGCTTGAAAAAATATGGATATTTCCTTGGGCTCTGGGAAATGCCTATGAGATGACACAATAGCCTATGGTCGTGTGGCTTACTGTCGATAAGGGCCACCTTTTTAAAGCTAATTAATTAGCTCCTATTAATCTAGCACACATTGAGTTGTACCTCCGCAGATGCAATTGGTCCAGAAATGTGAGCAAACACAGGCACACCTTTCAAGTTGGCATCTAGTTATCATCACATTTTTTCAAAATGGATTAGCATGCATCTTGTCATTTTTTCTATAAATAGGCCGGTAAGTAGTGAAGAAATCATACTTAGCATTTGAGTAGTGATAGGTTGTTAGCATAGTTTAAGCGAGTTTTCTCATAGGCTAGGTGATAGGTAAATTTCAGTATTGGCTAAAAGGTATAAGCATAGTGTCAAAATCATGGATACTCCTATTCGGCTAACCTCTTATAACTCACAGACAACATTTCTAGGGGAGGTTTCTACTAGGCGGTTGAAAAGAATGACCAAGAATAAGCATTCCTTGGTCTTGATAGCCATAAAATGGGTTTTGGGTAAGGACTGCATAGAATACAAGGACAAGTATCATGTGAATACTGATATATGATCCCACTTCATAGCATCTATGTTAGACATTGGAATCCCCAGGCCTCTCATCCTGAAGCTAGTCAAGGAAATGTTTCCCAAAAAGTACCTGAATGGCCTTGGTGAAGTTGTTTCGCACGTTGCATATGGGGTAGGTCTTCCTTCAGCCAGCGACTTTTGTCGCTATATCGAGGAAGAAGCAGTAGTTGTATGCTTGTCGTTTCTCAATGGATTTCGCCTTCAGACACACAGCAAACATTGGGAGAGGGTTACCCAGGCCTTGCACTTCATGTTCCGCAGTTACAACGTGATATTGTTCTACGACGTAGATTGGTATATCGACTTCAGGAACCTGGTGTTTCCCCTGCCAATGGCAGTTGTGCCGAACGATGCTGCTTCTCCTGACGAAGAACCTGCTGACGAGGAAGAGGTAGACATTTCCATTGATGCATCAATTGTTGCCTCTCGTGCCCTTGGATGAAAACCCTCTCTGTTAAAAAATGCCTCCCAGTTTTCTTTATTTCCTGCTGTTGCATAGACCACATGCCCTATAGTTGTGTATAAGCCTAAAAAAAGGCTATCATTTTTGCATACATAAGAGAATAGCTCGAATAGTTGTATACTTTTTTGGATTATGGCTTCCCCAGCCATTTTGCAATGTAAAAACCAAAGAATATATATAAATAGATATATATCTTTATAAAAAAAAATTCATGGCTCTTTCATTCATTCTGCATTTCAGTTTTATGGGCTTTTTATAGCATATGTGTTTATTTTTTTGTACATGGGTGTGTTTTATGTAAAAAAATTCTCCTATTCCACCCTCCGTAATAATGGGTTAACTCCGCAGAAACACAAACCAATTTCAAAAAAGACCGGCCAAAGAAAGGGTAATAAAATAAAAGCACTATTCACATATGTACAAAAATAGATCTCGGCACCTAATGGAATAACTTAAGATGAATCCCATTAACCAAGATTCCTAAGGGTTCTTGTTCCATATTTTCTAACTCGAAAGTGTTATGCTCCTTGCACCGAATGATTTTAAAGGGACCCTCCCATAGGCTATCAAATTTACCATGCTGACCTGGCTTAGCAGCCCTTTTATCATACTATAGCACTAAGTCTCCACACTTTAGGCCTTGGTTGGAAGCCTTCTTTTCAAACCATCACTTGACCACTTTTTGACGGTTTGTCATGGCTATTAGGGAATTCTCCCTTTTTCCTCTACTTCTAACAGTTTGGCAAGCCGAACTTCCATGGCCCCATTTTGTTCTATCTTGAGGGATTTCAACAATTGGAGTGTCAGAATCTCCATAGATATAGGTAACAACACCTCTTTCTTGTATACCAACTCATAAGGAAAAGTCTTAAGGACTGGCTTAGGAGTTATGAGGTTTTCCAAGAGTGTTGCTCGGAGGTTTTTATGCCATTCCCTCTAGTGTTCTGAACCAATTCTTTTGAGTCAAACTAGGCTCTTGTTTGTTGACTCCGCTTGGCCATTTCCCTGTGGGTAATAATTTTATGATGTCTTGAGGAATATGCCATTCGTTAATGCAAAGCGACATACCTTTGTGCCTAGGAAAGTTTTGGCATTATCGGAAATGACAGTCTTCGGAGGACTGAACCTTGTCAGTGCTCTTCGAGGAAATCTACAATATTTGTTTCTGTTGCGTTTTAAGCGGAATGGCCTCCATCCATCTTGTGAAGTAATCCATGGTGGTCAGAATCCACTTGTGTCTGGCACTAGAAGCTAGGTTAATCATCCCAATGAAGTTCATGCCCCATTGCGCAAACGGTTCATCCACCACTATGGGTTTGAGAGGCATTGCAAAATTCTTCCTTCTCTCAGTAATGAACTGGCATTTTTTGCAAGATTTTACCAAAGAGTGGGAGTCATTAAAAAGTGTAGGCCAATAGTAACCAGCGCACATGATTTTAATGGCAGTGGTCTTAGCAGAGAAGTGTCTACCTGCAGCGCTGTTGTGGAACGCATCAAGGATCCTCTTTGCTTGCTCTGAAGTAACGCATCACAGGAGAAGACCATTGAAATTTCTTTTGAAAAGGCATCCCTCTACTAGCGTATATCTACAATTTTGCAGCCGATAGTATCTCCTTTTTCAGGATGATAGACCTGGTGGATACTTTCCAGTTTGCATGAACCTCATTCTATTAGTCAGCTAGCAACCCTCTTATTCTAGTTCATTTATCAAGACAAGCTCCGGTTGCTCTTCTACGGCAGGTATCTCCTCATTCTGCACCATGTATTCGCACAGTCCTCTTCCTCTAATAGTTTTAGTAGGTTTGACCTCAATGCCATATTCAAGGATCTTGGTGATTCAATTAGCTCTTTTTTTTGTGATCTCCCCTTCCATGATATATTCGCGCACACCGGAATGTGTGACATACACAAACACCTTGTTGTAGGAAATTAGATGGCGGAACTTTTTAAGTCCCTTCACTATTGCAAAGGCCTTCCTTTCTACAAAATTATAATTCGCCTCAAATTCCTTGAGGGTCCAAGAGTAGAACGCCACTAGATGTTCCCCCTTTCCTTCATCATCTTTTTGGGTTAGGACAGTAGTGATACTGGACTTGCTACTAAATGCATACATTACAAAATCCTTAGATAGATCTAGATTAACCAATACTGAAGTTGTGGAAATAGCTTCCTTGAACTTTTTGAAGGCTTCTTGAGCTTCGGTCATCCACTTGAATGTCTGATCCTTCTTAAGCATCAGGGTGATTGACTTAATTATCCCCACAAAGTCAGAAATAAACTTGCTAAAAAAATTTACTTTACCCAGGAAGGACTGAACACCTTATTCACCGGAAGGGGAAGTTCCTTGATAGCTTTCACCCATTCGGGGTCGATTGAAATCCCTCTCTTAGATACCACATGTCCTAATAGCTTGCCTTGCGGTACTCCAAATACGCATTTCTTCAGATTTAGGGAAACCCCGAACTCCTGGCACTTTTGAAAAACTATTTCTAAGTGATCAAAATGATCATCCTTAAATTTAGAAAACACAGTAAGATCATCCAAATAAATTAGAATAAACTTATTGATTAGTTCACTGAATGCAATGTCCATCGCCCACTGGAATGTTGCCCCTGCATTGGATAAACCAAAAGGAATTTTAGCATGTGCAAATGTTCCCCACTTTGTGGTGAATGTAGTCTTGTGTTGATCCTCTTCCTTAACTCGGATCTGATTGTAGCCGAAGAAACCGTCCAACAAAGAAAACATTTCAGATCCTACAACTGTTTGTAATATTGACTCCATAGAAGGTAGCGGATAGTGGTCGTTCAGGAATGCTCTGTTTAGGTCTCGGAAGTCCACACACAAACGGATATCTCCATTCTTCTTTTAGACCAGGACCAGATTAGACACCCAGTTAGTATGCTTGATTGGGAAGACAATGCGTGACTCAATGAGCTTAGTTAACTCTTGCACCATTAGTGCTTCAATTTTAGGGTTTATTGGCCTTTGTTTTTGTCGAACTGGTTTTGCACCTTCCATTAGCTCAATCGTGTGTTGAATGATATCAGGATCATACCCCTCCAGATCATCATAGGACCAGGCCACTACTCCATATTTTTCACAAAAACTAATGATTCTTTCTTTATCATGGTGCAGGACATTTTTCCTGACTCGAAGATTCCTACCATCTGAGACCCGAAGGTCCACGTAATCACTTTTGTCTACTACGAACTTCCGTTTATCATTTCGGGCATCATCACAATCAAAAAAAATTTTGAGGTAACCAATCCTTTCGGAAGCTTGTTAGATTTGAGCTGCATAATTTTTCCTTCATAAGCTTCGGCAATATTTGGTTGAAGTTGATTGACGAATTCCCCCAACTGCTAGATGAATGAGGCAATGTGTTCATCACTTTCAAAAAAATTCCAACTCTGATCATTGTCAGGAATCTCCAGACGAACCAGTACTTGTACTGAATGTTCGTTATGCATAAGGTCAAAGGCAGGATCAAACTAAGCACCAATCATGGCCATGCAATCTGCATCGCAATTTTTTCCTTGGGGAATAGTTTGGATGTTGAAAGCTTCAAAACCATCACCCAGGTACCAGACTCAGTGCAGATAGGATCTCATGCGAACATTCCTTGCCGCAGAAACTCCTCAGACTTGGTTGACTACTAGTTCAGAATCTTTGAACACCATTAATTTCTTTATTCCCATTCATTCTGCAAGGCTTAAACCCTGAACTAATCCTTCATATTCAGCCTCATTGTTTGAGCAAGCAAAATGAAAATAGAAAGACCTTAGAAATTTTTCATCTTGTGGAGATATTAGATATATCCTTGCTCCAACACATACCTTGCTTCTTCCTCCATCAAAGTACAGTGTCCATAGCTCACTTGCTTGGCTACCTTCAGACTCTTTGGAAACCTTTGGGAATACTTGGTCTTCATCATAAATTATATAGGTTCCCAATCCTGTAGCATGATAATTTTTGAAAGGATCATTGTCCATGTGTTCACTCAAAATAGCATCTTCTTTGTCATTCCGGTCTTCACTCACCTTTTCTTCCTCCAGTAATTCAACACAATACATTTCTTGCTTGGTGATAGAGGTATGCGCGGCTTCAAAATTGATCAGAGCTTCGTCTGCTACATGTTCAAAATGTAAAGCCTTTGATTCTATCTTCTTTTTTGCATCATTCTTGGTTATGAGTATCAGATGTGACCAATCCAAGGACAGGTATCCACCCACCTTTGAAGTAAATTCTTGGGATAGATAAGGACCAAACATAGGAGGAACATCTATGATCACAGTGTCTTGCAGCACTGTGATACTAGGGCAAGAAAATAGAGTTAAAGGAAGTGCTTTTATGACACCTAGGGTTTCAACTTTGTTCCCATCAAGCTACATTAACCCCCCTTTTCATAAGTTCATAGTTGAGTCCTAAAGCTTCAGCTATTTATTTAGGCATAACCATGGTACTAGCGCCAGAATCAATCATTGCATTGTGCAATAACTTATTTCCTATAATGAGAGTCAAGAAGAAGGGTTGGGGTTTTAACTTATCCCTAACCTTAGCAGGGGATTCCTTTGTATTGTTTGTAAGTACTTTAGCCGGCGGTATTTGATTGACAACCTCTGCACTGGAAAACTATTATGTTGGCACTGTATTGACCTCTTCTTGAAGCGTCCTTTGTAATAGCGCCTTTTACTCCAGGATAGCTAGAATGTCCCATAGAGATACATTAGTGGATGACTTCTTCAATTGTTCGACCACATTAAAAGGTGAAAAACTCAGAGGTTTTTACTGCTTGGTTCTTTGTGTAATAATTTTCTTCTGTGGTTGGGATGGTGGCGAGGCAGTAGAAGTGTTAGGAATCTGATCGGAAACACCTTTGAGTCGCAGGTTGGATAGATGCGAAACAACTAACTCACTGGTAAATCTCCTCTTTGAGCACGTGTTATAATCAGATTGCACTTGCGGTGTTTTGGTATGAGCGCATCATTAGCAAACACTGTTTCTTCTTCCTCCATCTATGAGAAAAGCGTGTGATCAGGAGCAATATCGGATTCTTGTTCTAAAGACATTCCTTGCATTTGTGCGGTAAGAACCGCACTCTCCATTTGTGGTGAGGCATATATATAACCTTTGTGATCTGTTTCCGCGCCTTGGCTGCATTGCTCTGCCACCTTTTGTTGCAAGTTTTCACATGGACAGTTCTGGGGCATATGCACATTGTTGCAGGGAAGCACCACAGATTGATATCGTTAATAAGGTTGTTCTACCCTGCGGTCAATTCCCTATTCGAGCTTGGTGATGCGCTCGTCAATGGAGTAGGCACCGGCACCATTTGGTTTGTGGTCAGAGCTGGTGGATTAGTGTGAGGTGTGCCCTAGTACTGATTTTGCTGATATGAGGACCGCCCGCCTTGATAGTTTTGATATGTAGGCTTCAGAGGTGTTGATTGGTTCCACTTAAGAGTGATTATATCATTTTCCATGGTTCGCAACATCTCTTTGAGATCGCTCATTTCATCCTTGGAAGAACTTGATGTAGAGGCTATATTTTGTGGGGCTTTCGCATATGTGTACATCGACTGGGTAGTTGCTGGCACACTAGTTAACGCAACCTCTTGCACGGGGATCGATATTTCAAGAAATATCGGCATAATAGGTCGAGGAGGCAATTTTATGCAATCTATTAAATGATTCTAGGCTTTGACAGTGATATCGTAAGCATCTGGTAGAGGAGCTCCTCCCAAATACTTGATCATCATGGAAATGTCAGAACTGATGGACTTTAGATAAAATATGAAGGCCAACTCAGGAGTCGCGCATATAGTAACAGGAATCCTCTGCAAATTTATGTGAAATAAGGCATTAAAGTTTGTCAGAGCCTCCTGAGGGACTCATTTTATGACAGATAGTTGATAATACACTGAAGAACGATCTCTATCATTTGAGCACCTCTCATAGAATGGATCTCTGATCTCATCCCAAGTGTGAATAGTACTAGGTGATAGTGTTTGGTACCAATCCAGTGCCTTGCCTTTAAAATATGCACCGATAAGCCTTAGAGCTACATTCTGCGTTGTAATCCCATGTACTAGACACACGTCTGCCACATCCTACAAATGTTCTGCTGACTTGTTCTTGAGCCATCTCCAATAAACTTGGGTATAGATTTCATGGCTGAAACTGGGATAGCATCCCAGACAGCAGGTGCTATTGGGGCTACTAGGGGACTTTCGGCATCCCATGCCATGTAATTTATGTTGGCGGCCAGCAACATGGTGAGAGGGACGGATGGCAGGAATGGAATGGTTACCAACTGATCTGCGACTCACACTATCCCAAGTGGAGGTACTAGTAAACTGGGCTTGCCTGCGGTTTGGGATCTAGTTATAGTTTGATGGCTCATACACCCTTCTAAAATGCAAATTCATTTAAGCTCTTTCCCACCAGGCGTGCAAAAAAAAGAATAAATTGTTGACGCCAAAATTTGGCGAGGTAACAGTGTCTTATGGGAAACTCAATTTATGGGGGACCTTTTGTGCTAAACTGGGTGACCTCTGGGTTTTTAGAGAAGTCAGCTTCTTCTATAATGGGGGTTTGGAAAGGGAAAAGGAAAAGAGATATAATAAAATAAATTCTAACCTAAGGTGATGCGCCAAGACTTAATGATAAGCATGATAAATCATAGATCTAAGAGCCTGAATGGTGTTTGTAGTGTTCCAAAAAAATTAGAAACTAAAGATTACAGCATAGGCAATCCATTCATTGACATAAAATAGTATTGCATACATTCCTACTGTCAGGAAGAGTCATTAGACATGGTCTAGGTCAGCAAATTTGCATTCAACATATATAGAAGTTCTTAAATGAAATTTCCAGACAATAAAAAACATAGTTTACAGTTTGATCAAATAGCATGAAAAAATAGAAAGGCCAAACAATTGGCACAGTCTGAGAGTCTTTTGCAATAAAATAAAACAGTAATAAAGGTCTGGCGTCTTTTACTAAAAATAGCATTTTATTCAAATTTTGGACCCTTTTCTCTCAACAGAGAAAAGTATATATAGCAGGAAAATCCCCCACCGCTTCGGAGAGCAGCAACAAAAAATATTTCGCAATCCCCTGGCAATGATGCAAGAATCAGAATATTCCCAAAGCCATTGCAACAGAATCAATCTAGAACCAAGCATCCGGTCACTCCAGGCACATGTGCATCCTCTGCAAATGATGACAGTGGTCCTGGCTAGTCCTAATCAAACAAGTGTCACCCTCCCATGCAAATGATTATGATATGTAGAGGCCAATAGCAGCATTCGGTTCGTCTAGTTTATCACCCAAATATGAGATCTGCTAGCTAGGCACATGGCAGCCTTTTGCTGCCCATATGAACCTCTCTCTTTCATCGGTGAGGACTTGCATTAATGCTACATGTTTCTAATGAGCAGAGCACTTCATCAATAATAGAGGGAACGATCACCATCCCGCCGCAAAAGAGACATATGGCAGCATTTCGCTACCTACAGTTGTTACTTCATCTCTATGTTGAAAGATTTGTGAATAGCAGACACGTAGCAAGTGTACACCACAGATAGTAAATGCAGAGCCTGCCAAAACCTTTTGGGAATGAGGTCTTCATTGCACCCGAGCGGAGCCTAATGAGGCAGCAAGAAAGCATGATCAAAAGTATCCCGCAGCCGCGACACGTGGAAGCATAGCGGAGTTTTCTAGGATGCGAAAGGAATGCAAAGATTCGGGGTTGCGAGAAGTAGACAGATGGAGTGGGAGAGCAGAAGCTAGATAAAAGGTCGAGTTGACTTTGTGATCCATGGGCCGACGCATAGAGGAAAATACACCTGAAGGGAGCTAGTTAAATATTTATTAACAGGACACAAATTTATAGCTTTTGTATTCTTCACTTGACTTATATTAAGTTTTGCATGATGATTAAACCACATGCAGAGCAATTATATGAAAGAAGGAAAAAAGGAAAAAATCCCTGTCAATAGAACTCTCTACAAAGTTGTACAACTTAATGTCTACAATGACATTGATAGTGGTTATGATTATGAAATCGATGAGCATGCACATGATATTCATGTGGTAGTCATGTTGAACTAAAGGTGAGTGCTATGAAACCACATGCAAGTAAGTACTATTCAAGTAAGTAATGATTGTTTTATTATGTAAAGGGTAATCATTACCTATTTGATAGAAGTTGGATGTTAGAATAGTAGTGAAGTGTAATGAGCTAGTATACATAGATTATGGAATTAAAGGAGAACATATAACTTACATATGGAAGCTTTGAGCTTAGTTGTAATAGAGTTTTTTATAAAAGCACATACAAAAATTGATTTGTTCCATGACATAAGACGTTACATAAAACTGTCAAAAACAATATAATGTGTGTTTTATATCTCAATATAGTATGTATTTTTTTTTTTTGTAGACATTTATTGATAAACTCCAAGAAGGGGATAAAGTTGAGGTGTTGGATCCACATGATGGTGCTACTACGGGCATTGGGTGGATTCACTCACTATCCATTGTACATGGATTCAAATTGAAAGGCATAGGGGATGAAAATGTATGTATTTTACAGGTCTCAAGTAACATACCCCTTCCTCATGAAGACAAAATAGATGGAGTTGTCCGTCTGAAAGATAAACTAGGGATCTAAACATGGTGGCCACTAAAATATTTGAAAAAAATCATAAAGAGTTAGTCATAAGTGCAAAAGAGAAAAAGAAGGGTTAGCAATAGCAGAGAGTGGAGAGTGAAGTTGCAGACAAATATTGTACTGAGCCTGAATAAGTTGAACCCAAAAAAAAAACCAAAAAAATTGATTTTGGTGTACATTCTGTGAGTAGAACAAAGAATGTTTTATCTTACTACACCTGTAATGTAAAACCCCTTGATTATGTTTTTCTCCTTTTGCTTGGGTTCCACTCATTCAAACTGGTGCATTATAGAAAAGGGGATATGTTGTTGTGTAAGCAGTAGACGCAAATAATAGGGGTGCAAAAAAAGAAGTAAATACAGAGCAAATAAAGAGGTGTAGAGAAGCGGAAAATTTGTAGAGTGCAACACACATGTATGTGCAATTGCAAATAAGTTGCAACATAGAATTGTCATCAAAATTGTAATATATCGCATAACAAAAAAAAAGGCATTGTAACTCAATTTTCTCAGTCACAGCACTGAGAAACACACTTTTTAATAGTACATTTTTCAAAGTAAAGACACATTTGTGTCTTGTATCTGCTATAAGAACACGTTTTATCAATAAAATTTCAATATTTTTCCTTCTTAATAGTCATTTCATTATGTGCAAATGAATGATTGATTTTTTTTCTGTGTTTTTATATGTTTAAACCTCAATTACAACATTGTCTCATTTCCAACACTTATAGGTAGAAATCAATGAACTAAAAAATTTAAATAAACTACCAACTGACAGAAATCGGTGTTAATAAATATAACTAAATATAATGATTATGAAATTAATAAAAAATGTATCAATATACCTATCAGTTTACAAAAATTAGTGAGCTAAAACAATTAAATAAACTACCAAATTGATCAAAATGATGATTAAAATTAATGACTAAATAAGTGACCAGTCAACATCAATCAATGACTAAATTAACGACAAAATATACCAGTGAATAAAAAAATGATTGAACAAGTGACTAGTTTAAAACATTCAATGACTAAATTAACTACTAAATTACACACTGCCAAATCAATCAAATTAACGACTACATCAATGACCAAATTGATCAATTAGATGACTAAATTAACGAGCAAGTTGATCACTCAAACGACTAAACCAATGACCAAATTGATCAATTGGGCGACTACATTAACAACCAAATCAATCAACCGAATGACTAAAAATAGTTTAGTCATCAATTCAGTCTAGTTATAAATGACTGGCAATAAACTACTACTAGTCACACGACCATGTTCAGTCATTTATAAGGAGTTTTTAGTAGTTTCTTTAGTCACATATTGTTGTTTCTTTACTAGTGTCCTATCCATATGCTTTTGTTCTTACCTTTGTCTGTAGGGGCAAGAAAATTCATCAATCAAAAGATGAAAAACTTCTTTTGGCAAGGCAATTTAGATTAGCACAAAATTCCACTAATAAAATGGAAGAAAATTTGTGAGAAAAGGGAGGTTGATGGTGTTGGCCTTAAAAATTTGTTAATGTAGAACCAAGCTCTTGGTGCTAAGTTAGTTTGGGAAATATATGCTAAGTCGGAGCTAAAATGGGTCAAAATATTGAAAGAAAAGTATATGGACGTGGATGAGATCAATATTTTCTCTTTGCAGGTACTCCCAAAAGGCTCGAGAATTTAGAATTTTCTTTGTAGTTGCAATGGTTTAATTTTGGCTAACTTGACTTGGGAGATTAAGGATGGTCAGTCTACTCTTTTTTGGGAAGACCCTTGGGATCAACATCACAAATTGGATGATTGGGTGGACTTGGCGAAGGTTAGGCTTCATACTTAGCAAGTGTGTGGCAACAAAGTAAGTGATTATATGGAGGTGTCGGTGGATGGGTGCCTTAAGTATCAATGGAAAAGCCTAGCTAGCTTAGGTTTGTGTCCCAGAATTATGGCAATATACGAGGCTAAGTTGGCCCAAAGGATTGGTTGCCCTCACCTTGCTAGGGATAAGCTTAGATGGAATTCCTCCATGTCTAGGGATTACAATGCAAAGGATAGCTACAAAGTTTTGGAAAGTTCTATAGTGAATGAATCTTAGCTTCCAACTAGTCTATGATGGACCATAGAGTGCATCCCTAAGGCCAGCCTATTCACTTGGGCTATGTCCATAGGACACATGCTCATGACGGACATATTTTCCACTTTGGGTTACAAAGGCCCGTCAAGATGCGTACTCTATAATAGGTGGAAGAATCTAGGGAATATCTATTTTTGAATTAACCTTTCAATATTGTTGGACGTGGCTTTGTGCAAAGCTACATTGTCCTATGAATCTCTTGAAAAACCTGTCGAGTCCTCTTCTCGGTTGGATAAAGCTTCATAAGGGTGCCACTTTCAATTACCTTTGGACCACAAGCCCTTCACTTCGAATCTGGGAAATCTAGAAAGAGAGGAATAGGCATATTTTTCAAGATAACGCAATGTCTACGCAGTCTTTGTTGAACAAAATTGAGGAAACAATAGTAGAAATTGTCAAATCAAGGGTGGAAGATAGGCCAGGTGGAAAAACAACATTCATGGAATGGGATGCCCTGATGCGAAAGAGCTAGCACAAACTTTTAATTCCTCCTCAGGTTGGGGATGGTGGGAGAAATATTTTGGAAGAGCATAGGAATGTAGTATGGAAACCCTGATTAAGTAAGAAACCAAACCTCATTCACACACTCACAACAATCTAAAAATGTAACTCAATTTTTTTTTGAATCAACACCAAAAATCTGCAAGGTCTCATGTTTCTCATTCAAAGACTCATAAATTGTTACAACAAGAAAGCATAACTGAAGTATAATATTTTTCAGCCATATGGGGCTGATGAAAATCATTACAAAACTTATACAAATCTGATTTACAACAGAAAATAAAAATACAAAATTTATCTCCTTCAATTTGTCTTCTTTCATAATATTCTAGCTTCTTCAACCTGCATTCATCATTAGAAATCATTGCTACAAATAGACCATGAAACCATGAACCTTCTTTTTGTTGTAATACAACTTCAAAACTACAACAAAAATGTCTTCTTAGTCTTTTTCAACCTTCTCTCAGCTGAAGCTCTCAAGCTCCCTTCACATAGACTTCACTAGCTTACTATCTCTCCAAATATGGAGCTCACTAGCTCCCTAAAGTATGAGCTTCTATGCAAATAGAAATATGAAATAATGGAGTCTTTGAATCCTTTCTTCAATCCGACATCATCTACCCATCTCACATACAAAAATCCCCAAGCCCCTTCCAAAATGACAAGTCTTGAATATATAGATTTGTGATTGAGGAAAACTAGTATGGTTTTCCAAAACCACAAAAAAAAACCTGTCAATATTTCCTATCACTACTCCATCATTAGTATAAATTTTCTAAAATGGTTATCTAGGTTTTGTGTGCCTCCTCAAATTTCTAGAACATTTTGAAATTCTTTATTTCGTTATCATATGAAAAAGTTATGTCCATTTTACTGAGATTGGGTCTCATAATTACGACCCAAACGTGCAACAACATGCAAAGCTTGTGACCAACATGTAAATACATGCAAGCAACATGAAAGATTCTTTTGTAGCCCATTTTATGACATTTTATTGACACATTTACATACAAACAATACTTTTTGACCTTCTCCAAAAGTGGACACCCAAAAGGCATATTCCCCTCCAAGATCCTTTCACTATTTCACCAAGACTTATTTCCCATCCAATTTACATTTACAATTTAACACCAAGGGAATTTACATTGTTACAAACTAAAATATTATTCTCATAATCTCTAAGCCCTTGTTAAAAATAAACCAAATTAAAATAACAATATTTTTGGTGATGCAAGATTTCCTTACACCCTTGATGCTCCTACATCAAACCTCCTGAGGCAGGGTGGTTTAAGTTGAACTTCGATGAGGCTTCTCATAGCAATCCTGGGGCTTTGGGGGTTGGTTGTATCATTAGAGACTAGCAAGCGAGAACGGTTGGCAAGTTCGTTGATCCCCTTCCAATTGGCACCAACAATGTAGCAAAATTATAGGCTTTAATATTAGGATTAAGCTCTTTTCATGATCTGAAGATTGGAAAATTAGACATCGAAGGAGACTCTTCCCCTATCATCAACGCATTAAGATCATGTCAGATGGTGAACTGGAAACTCGGTGCCAAATTAAAAGTGGCTTTAAAGCTAATGGAAGGATTCAAACTGGTAACAATGAATTGCATTCTCAGAGAAGGTAACATGGAGGTAGATGGTATTTCTAAGATGGGGGCTAATGATGTCACTCTTAGAGAAATTTTTCCCTTAGGAAAGTATTTTTGTCATATCCAAATTTGTGGGCAACTAGGTGGGCACCTTTCAACAACCATTATGGAAAGGTCATTTTTCCTGGGTATGACTGTTAGAGGTTGGTTTAGGTAGTAGCCACATAAATGGGGTATGGGTGGTGGCAATCGCAAATTGATGTCATTCGATATTTGTTCCTTTTTTCAGTGGGTATCATTATGCCAAGGAATGACTTGGTAATACAGTGGATCGATTGAGACTCTACAAGTCTATTCACTGGTGCTCCACTACTCCTCATCGCGTGCTTCAATGTTTGAGTTTCAGCTTATTTACATCTACAGGTTGGCCCGGGCAAGGTGGCTCACACACTCATGTACAACATAATAATGGTTGGTATGATTTAGGCAATCTTGTGTTATTAAAATAATTAAGGTTGTGGCACTATAGTATCTAGTAGTTTCTATTGTTTTGTCTCTAGATTTTGGAGGGCGGTAATGGTGGAAAGCTCAAAATTCGTGGTGCATATGTCGACAAAATCGCTCATGTCTCTTGGTGTGGATGCTCCAATCCATTTGGACTACAAGGTGAGGCAACTCACTTCCAAAAAGATCATTGATTAGTGGCTGAAGCATATAATGCTAAATATAGACCATCTCATTGTGGTTGCGGTGAAAATGATGTTGGGGAAGGGGCATCTAGAGAATTGTGAGAATTTTCGGGTTAACACCCATATCGTCTGAAGGTTCCTTACCTCTTTTCTTGACATTCACACATCCAAAGCGGAGGTGAAGACTTTGGTGTGAAAGCTTTTCAAGCAAGACCTTCTGGGCGGTTTAGAGGAGCTCCTCTATGCAGCGATCTCTAGCTTTGGCACTCCTTGCTCATGCAATTTGGATTTGTTAAAGGTTTTGGGTGAAGTTATTAAATATTATCCTCTATTGCTTGATTTAAAAGGCATGTCTCTGGTGCATCATAGGCCATTGGTGGCTTATGGAGAAAATTTCCTCAAGAAAGTGTTGCACTTGGAGCCCATGAATGACTTCGATTGGATCCCGGAGTTTGAAGCTTTTTCTAAAGTTAATGGTTTCAATTAATGTTCTATGGTGGTGGTTTGTTCGGTGCTCGTTGTCTGGTAAGGGTAGGGTTAGTATCAATTCTACATCTTGGGCATTTTGGCTTATAGCCTATTTATAGTGTATGGTCCGACAATGCCCGATGTATAGCTGGTTTGATTCTAGTCTATCTTTTTGTAAATGGATTCGGGTGGTCAGGAATGTTGGTTTTCATTAGTTGTTGTGGTTTATCTTTTGGGGTTTCCTACATAGTAGACATTTTGTAACCCTATTTTGGAATCAATACAAACCTATTTTACATACCAAAAAAAAATTATTAATGGGATGTGAGCATTGGTTCGATTAACTAAAGCATCTTATTGCATGCAAGAATTCATGAGGTCCAATCCCCTCATCCTTATGGTGCTACTCGATTCTTACAATCTAGAAAAGAAAAAGAAAAAAAATGTATTAACACATGAAAATACTATATCATAGATATTAATAAAAAACAATCTAAATTTCTTATTGTAGAACTTTGAAATCATTTAACTTAAATTTTCAACTATCTAAATCATATAAAATGTAATTTTATTTTATTTTAAATATGAATTTTTAATGATTATTTATTTGTATTCATGAATCTCTCCCAAAAATATGAATATTTCATTAAAAAACACTAATATTCAAATATACATGGTGGAAATTTATTTGCAAATGCTTATATGTTTTTTGATAAAGTAAAAAACAATATAAATAGTTAATTTTAATATTTTTTATAAATAGAAGTAATACCCATGTGCAAAAGGGGCTAAATAGGAATTAAGACTCTTTAAAAAATTGATTCATATACACGGATATGGCTAAATTATTTTTTTTCTCCTAAATTATATAATATACTTAAATAGTTTTTACTTTTATATGTAATTGTGTGCTAGTGGCATATGTTGCATCAGGCAATGTTACCTTAACATTTACATTAATTTTATGTATTTTGATGTTAAATTAACATTAGAGTATTATTGTGCATTCTTGGAGGTTTCTTTTTACAAAATGAATGTAACTAATTTCTAACATATCTATTTGAAACCTGAAGGTACTTCGAACAAAGGGCCTTGGATGGCTTCTTCCTTCTCTTGAATGCGTTTTTCCTTAGAATTTTCACCTTCAAAATCATTTTGAATCTTTAAATGAAGTCAACAAAAAACATATTTTGTAGGTTTGTACCTCTTAAAGTAATATTTTTAAGAATTATAATATTGAATATATTTAATTTGATTATTATATTTATTTTATATTTTATAATGAAGATAAGTTTTTCATTAATTATGAAGGTCACTATTCCACACACATGAAAAAACAAGTGACACAATGCATCGTATTCCTACCTCCTAGTGAATTTATTTTTGGAGTTTTGTATTAAATGCAGAAAAGAAAATTGAATAGCTAAATATTAATATCAATTTTGTTTTGAATATAAATTAAATAATTTGTAATAGTAATTAGTACAATTAATAAATGAACATTGTGCTTGTGAAAATTATTTATTGGTACTAAATATTTTAGTAAATAAGTGGTTGGTATGTGCAAAGAGGTTTTAAAAATACCAATTTTCTTCTGAACCTAAATTAAATTATTACTAGTTATTTAATGCTTTGATATTTTTGTAATTTACTTGTTACAAGATAATCAAATTTCATTGGCCAAGCAAGTATTAAAAATGATAATGTTATAAATTGTATCAGTTTTCCATCATGCACTTCATGTGCATGGCATTGTGATGAAAGGCAAGTGATTGCTATCATGAAAGCAGTTTAATATTGTCATTGTATAATGTAGATTGGAAATGGAAGGCCTCTCAACTAATCTACAACTAATGCATTAAATGGCACCACCAGGTGTACTTTATGTATTTTTGCAACTATTTAGTAGCTAATAAACTATGTTGAGTAATAACAATTGTGCAACGTAACTCTAGGCTTATAAAACATAACAATTATGCTATTGTTGACATAGTATTCGATGCATTAGATATGCATTGACTGTTGTATGATGCATCATAGCTATTTGCAAAATTTATTATTTATTTGTATTTTTGCTACTTTGTCATAAGCAAATGAATTGTAAGGGAAAATGATAGAATTGAACAAATGAGCATAGTCCATGACAAATAGTGTAGACACTTAAAAATGACCTAGGCCTGCAAGCTCTATTTTTACCACTTTTGTCCTAGTGTAATTGTGACATTTAATTATGTCCTTGGTTCACATTTGACTATTAATTAAATAATTTATAATTGTTTAATTAATTCACATCTCTTTTATTCTTCATGATTATTAAATAAATAAATTTTATTTATTTATTCAATACGTCTTTAATTGTCTAAAGTCTTCCTTTAATTAAATAAATTTGTTAATTTGCTTAGTTACCCTTATCCATTTATTCTTCCTGATTATTAAATAAATAAATTTTATTTATTTATTCAACATGTCACTAATTTCCATAATTAAATGAATTTATGAATTTATTTAATTATCAGTCATAATCCTCTAAAATTAAATAATTATCTTTAATTATTTAATTGCTCAATTTAACATTTCCATCATTTTTAAATCAATTTATTATTTAAAATAATTTCGTTTTATTAACTATCACTTCATTTTGGTAAATAATCTGAAAAAGATTATTTATTGTCTCACAAAATCCATATTTTGCGTTGATTTAATTCAAATTGGTAGCTTTCTTCCAAAAATCAAATAAAGCAAGCAGATTCTTGATTTTTCAAATTTGCTTTTCAGTCCACCTCTTATCTTTCTGATTTTTCAAATCTCATAAATCAGACAGTCTTTATCTTCTTGATTTTTGAAAATCTTTATTTTTCTAATTAATTATCTCATCTTTTCTCCACCGCTGATTCGATTCTCTCATATGACATCTTGACCACTCACTTAAAGATTTTTCCCTAACCCTGATTAGGGATTATTAGGTTAAATCTTGTCCTCTAATTTTAGGTTTTCATCAAGAGTCGATCTCGTTCGTCCATTCAAAATTGTGTTTTCTATAAAATGTCAATTTTGTTCATAATTTGGGGACCACTTTGTTATTATAGGCATTATAGTCATTTATCATTCATCATAGTCATTTATCATTGGAATAGGCATAGGCATAGGCATAATTTTATTTAAATCCTTCAAAACTTGCATAGGACAATGTCATAATCGTAATGCTCACACACTCGATCTAAGGGCATCAATCATACGCTGCAAGCTAGGAGGTGTTATGGAGATGATTCATGGAAGCTTTGCAAATATTTGGTATAATCATTTCATTATTATTTTCTTTCTTTGTGCTTCATAACTTCTTTGCGTTTAATATTTATGATCTAATCATTGCTAACCTTAATCTTGAAAATTTACCCATTGATACATTGGTGAACCCGACACATTTTTTTCTGTAGTTTCCGTACGGTTTCAGTTTTTTGTGTTTTTTTTTGTAGGTACAAGTACGGTGTGACGCATTCATCTTTTATCATGATGCATCCACTGCGTTATGATGCATTCGCAAGCCAAAACACCACAACTGATCTGATGCACCACACTCGCAGTTCAAAATGCTACATTTGCACAATCGAGTCGCATATGATTCTTCAAACAACGCATCTAAATTTCTGAACCTCATCTGCCTGTTAGACCAGAATGCAGGACCAAGCCGCATTTGAATCATAGAGTGACGCATTCGCTCTGTTGTGACCCATTCGCCTGGTAATTTTTTCCACTTATTTGCATTCGGGTTTTTTATGTTTTTCTGTTCTTTCTATTTTCTTTAGCATTTTGGTTTTATTTTCTGCATTTTGCCTAGTGGAGGTTTTCATGTTACTAATCATATTTTGCAGCGCGTGGCAGTTATGTTTCGTGGGTACAAGACTGGTGGATGAAAATACTAACTTGTGGTTTTGCAGCTCCATTAGTCAAAGACTCATTTCTCAAACGTGTTTGCAATTTTTAGTGTAGAAAAAACTTCCTTTGGTGCATTAAAATGAATGCGTGCTTGATTCTGTCTGACTGTGCTTGTAGGTGGTAGGTGATTATGCTCTCACCTTGTGAAAACTAGGTGATCAGAAATCCAGACCCGCCTTATTTATTTTTTATGTCACCCTCACGATTTAGTAATCGAAGTATCCTCTCCCCTTGTGCTTTCGGGTGATCCTGGGTGTAAGAGAAACAGTTACTAACTCTAGAACTTGGGCCTGTTCTGGTGGGAAAAAGTACTCACCCCAAGATGACTCAGACCAATAGTACCCTGAACCTAAGGGACTTCCAATCAGTATACAAAAGTGGATTCTTGGGGAAAAACCAAGAATCACGCGTATGGTTCTGACAAGATGGATCTGAAAGGGGACTCTTGCTGCATCGATCATGCCCTATGAATGGAATGCCCATATTGAACACCTTTTGTTTTAGAGTCCAACCTTTTTTGGCCATTGCTTGATATAGTGCAGGGTACAGTATCATGCCTGAAGACACTCACTATTGATCCCTTTGAGTAGAAATAGCAATTCTTGGGAAGTCATTACCCAAAGAATCTGAATTTGGTGTGCTCGAATGACGTTAATGAGTCGTGGAGGGGAGCCAATGCCACCAAAATTCTAAGCTATCTGCTCTCGAGAAGGAAAGGTGTTTATCACCAATCCGGGGTATATCGGTGGGCTATATCAAGTATACAAACCCTTGGCCTGTTGGCCTTTTACGACTATACTTGTCTTATGTGCGCTTGCTTACTTCTCAAAACATTATGTTTGTCAAGTGTTTGCTAGATTTCTCAAACATTATTCACCACATTTACATTTCTAGAAAAAACATTAAACATTAGACAGATCAAATTTTCCTTCAAAACATCAAGAAACTCAATTTTAACAAACTATGTCGCATCTACTGAACCGCATTAGATTTTATGAGACGCAATCGCACTGTTGAACCGCATTTGATATCTCAAACACTACATTTGTATGCGTCATGACACATATGAACCTTACAAAGCCGCATTTTCTAAAACCAAACTGCATTCACAATAATGTGACACATTTGAAGCTTAAAACAACGCATTTTCCTGTCAGAAGTAAAACCCCGATCCAAAGTCAAATCTAAGTCTAAACTCTGTCAATCTTTTGTCAAACACTGTTTCCAAGGGGATTCTGTCAAAAACCAACTTTGAAATTGCTCAAATTTTTCAATCATTAGTTTGACCATAGGCTTCATCTTTAAAATTTTAGTTGCATACATTAGGCATTAGCTTGACCCTAGGTTTTCATCCTTGCATAGTTTGGATTAGGTTAATCTCAACACAATTTGCAATGTCATTGCTTTCAAAACTAGGTTATCTTGGACTTTATCATCGTTCCCTTTTTCAGTCATTGTCCATTTTGTGAGATTTTCCAACTCAACAGTCTAGTTAGGAAAAATCATTGGTCATCTTGACCTCATCATTTTTTCATTATCAACAAGTCCTTTAGTAACCAAAATCGAAAACAAAGATTGAGTTTAGAAGTGTTTAGGTATCATTTTTCTCCAAATTACATTCTAGGTTATACCTTACATACTTTATTCCCAAAAATCTAAAAAAATTATTTATCCTAGTCATCATTTTGAACCTAGACCTTGCATTTATCATATTAAGTCCTTAGTCAACATTATCATCCTAGTCATCATCACCTAGGCATCCTAGTTGGCATTTTCTTTAGAAAACAGTCTTCCATTGACATTCTTTATCAAAAAATCCAAAAAACATAGGCTAGCATCATCCTCGCATTTAGTTGTCATTCTCATCAGTTTCGTGTGAGCAATCTCATTTTATGGTGGAAACTAGACTCCAAAAATAGAAATGACAAATGAAAAATTTTGGACAAGACTCCACTTCCAATGTTAACAATCCCACGTATGACCCAAATTGGACATTTGATGATCCATTTTCCAATACAAATAATCAACCTCTCACGACCATACCATCCTTGTCAAACAGTCCCTTTGAACCATTCTTACGTGAGGATGAATACGGACAAATACTTGAGGAAAACCTAGAGGTAGCAGCACAAGATCCAAAGGCCTCTCAATTTGTGGAACAAATGGTCCTATATGACAGAGACAGATATTTGGCCATACTCTTAAGTCAAGGAGCCAAATTACCTCAACGTTTTGACATTGATACCTTGAGATCGACATCTCCTGCCAATAATGCCAATAGTGGTCAACCTCCAAACTCCACAAGCTATACCTTTTTTGACGCTACACCGACCCTGACTGCTACCTCCAACATTCCTAATAACTCCAATTCAGTCAACGCTACATCCATTAGAGGATCACAATATGTCACAGTGCCCACAATATCCACAACACTGTCACAATCAGCTAGAACCACTTTTGGCTCCTCGGCAATGTGGGAAAGTTACTCCAATCCTCTCTTTACCACTACCGTAAATGCCACGGGGGCATCATCAAGTCATATTAATCCCCCCTTGACAACCACATCTAATACCATGAGTACACCTTCGTCATATCCTCTCATTGGTACCTCACAAAATCCTTTAGGTGGAGGCAAATGACGTATCTTTATTCAAGGACAACAACAAAATATTAACACGTCAACATAGTCAAATGTCATCACCTCCCAAAGAAAAAATATGAACATTCCCCTTGTACCAACCCAACAATTGGGACAAGGTAGTCAAAACACACAGCCCATGGCATCACTCGCGCATCAAAATATTCATGGTCACCATATTCCTCAAATATCAACCCAAATGGCTAGGGGACATCCCAACATACTCATCGCATATTCATACTCACCAACATACCCCCAATCCAAACTTTCAATACCAACAACACACAAATCCAAACACATCAGACATACCACAACAACCCATCCCTCAACAACATGCCAACATTCACTCACAACAAATGGGGACTTATGGTGTACCAATCAATCCTATGTATGGGACCACCAATGACCCTATAATGGATGCCTTACAAGCAAGAATAATGGGTCTAGAGAAGACCATAGAAAACATACATATATCCAAAAAAAAAATAGAATTGTCATATGATCTAAACGTATATCTTTTCGACATGAAATTATACATGCCACCATTTCCTCCGGGATATGTGTCACCCAATTTTACAAAATACAGAGGAAAGACAAACCCCATCGAACATGTACATGAGTTTGCAACCAATGTATGGATGTCGCCTATGAACAAACGTACTTGATGAGACTCTTTTCTAAAAGTCTCGCAGGCCCAGCCCTTGAGTGGTTCTCTACTCAAAAGGACATCAAAACATGGGATGAGCTTAAACAAAAATTCATAAAAAATTACGCATAAAACATTGACATGGGCAACTCTATTACTAGCTTGTGCAATCTCACGCAAGAGGATGTCGGTGAGACATTCATCCCATTCTTTCAAAAATGGAGGAGTCTAGCTAGTCGGTGTCACATTGACATACCCGAAAGGGAAAAGGTGGACATGTTCATTCAAACACTTCTGGGCCCCCTAAAATATGCATTGCAAGTGCTTTGTTGCACAACCTTCACGGACCTAGTCAAAAAAGGTGTTCATATTGAGAAAGCCCTTATCACAAAGGGAGAGCTAACATACGGTCCCAAAAACACAAATGCAAATCCTCCCACCAACAAGAGTAAATACTAGGTCAAAAATAAACATGTTACAAATGACAGTGTTGTTGACGCCAAGATTGCAAACATTGTGGGTCCTGTACTGGCCCTAAAAGGGGTTCAATAGCAAAACAAACCAACAATGACATTGACACCCCCTACCAATGTCCCTTCAAACAACTAGAGCAGCCAAAATAATCAAGGACAATATCGCTAGATGAGACAATTCCCTAGGGGTTGCACATACACTTCTTTGGGTGAACCCATTGAGGAAGTCCTCAAGAAATTTCTTCAGAATGGTATCATCACACTTCAAGAATCAAAACCTTATGACCTAGGACAATTCAAACCAGCATGGTGGGACGATAATGCATTTTGCAATTATCATCGTGCAAAAGGACATAAAACTTCTACCTGTCGACAACTGAAAAACCTAGTACAATACATTATCGAGAGTCGTATCATTGAGGTAAGTGGATCACAATTTTCCTCCAATTCAGATCATACTATTCATAAGAACCCACTGCAAGACCATGGTTCTAATAAGGCTTCCACGTTAGGTCCACAGATAAACAATAATCAAGCTAAATTTTCCCATACCAAGTACAAATATTATGGTGGACCTATTATAAATAATGTTTGGACTAACGATGAATACATCAATACCATTGCAATCAAGAGAGCACCCCAATTCAATGCTACTACTCGAAGTGGCAAGGTCACCATAGCTGGTGCGCCTCCCACTAGGCAACCCAAAATCACCATAGCTGGCCCATCTCCTAAACAGTCAAAACCTGCCTCAAACACAAAGCAAGGGAAATCCAAGAGTCAGTTCAACCTTATCGACCAACTTGGAAAAACTCCCGCTGAAATTTCTATACTTGAGTTGCTTTGCATATCTCCCACGCATAAGGCTATACTAGATAAAACCTTGCAAGAGTCGTCAATCCCTATGGATATTGATGTCAATCAGTTTGAGACCATGGTGGGATACCTCACTATGCCTCACCACATCACCTTCTCTGATCAAGACTACTCGTCACCTAAGACTAACCACAATGATGCATTACACATTGAAACTTTCATCCCTAAGCACAAGGTTAGAAGAGTTTTAGTAGATGGTGGAGTAGGATTGAACATAAGCTCCTTGAAATTGGTTAAGGCTCTAGGATTTTATGATACATGCATAGACCCTACAAAGAGTATAGTGATCAAATCATATGATGATGAACGCTCCTCACAAGGTGTTATTTCTCTCCCCATAAGAGTGGGACTAGTCATTGTGGATACAACTTGCCAGGTCCTCGATCTGGAATTACCTTACAACATCTTGCTCAGCCACCCATGGATTCATGCCCTAAAATTAGTTCCCTCCATGTATCACCAATGCTTAAAGTTCCCTTTTGACAGCACAGAAATCACTATATATGGAGACCCCGACCATTTTCAATATTGCACCAACCTAAGGGGTATTTCAGAAAATTGAGTGCCCATCAACCGAGAAGCTCCTAACCCCTCTTCTTCTAAGTACATTGACCCATCCACACTCGCACCATCTTCCATGTCCACTCCTTCCATATCCTCCACCACGCCACCATCTTCCCCACTTCCTAAGAATGAATCCAATGTCACGATCCAGGACCTAGGCTGTGGAGAATTTAAACTACATATGGCATATAGCATCACAACAATACCCAAGTCTCCAAAAGTCTATGGATGACCATGTTTCAAAATGGAACCCAAAAAAAAATTCAAAGTTCCACTGAAAACATTTTTCATCAAATGGGGAGACATGAGTAATGAAGACCTTGTCGATATTACAGGATGGCTCTATAAGGAAATGGAAGACCTACCACCATTACTGGTCAAGAGATATGGCAAGAGATATGACATGATGAAAGCTAAAGGCTACGATGGAACTAGTGGCCTAGGCAAAAATAAAACTAGACGAAGGGAACCCATAGAATCCTTTAAAATACCAAAGTATCTTGGACTAGGGTACGGATTGCCCGACAATGATAACCGACGTACCAGTGGACTTTCGAGTGAGCACGTGCATGCTTCAAAAAAATTTGAGACCGCTAAGGAAACCTTTACCGAAACTGACTCCCAAGAGTGGGAATTTTCCTCCCAAAGATCCTTAAGTGACTGTTGCCTCAATGATTTGTTCGTTGAATAAGGGGAGCTTACCTCTGAACAAAAATTATGGCAAACATTTAAAATTGATCAAGCACCAAATAGTCACAGTTCCATTTCTCTCCCCCATGACATACAAGACCCACCACTTGAACCTCATAACCATCAGTCAACTCCATCTGAACTTCCAGATAACACTGACAACCATGACTCTAAGTCCTTCAACCCTTATTTTGACAATGAATATGAGACTAGTGAAGGGGAATATTGGATAGAGTCTGATGTAGAATTGGATGATGATAATTTCATCTACAATATCTCTGAATTTGTTTGCATGCTTTATCCATCCTCCCCTCAATTCACCAACACTGACGATGGCATTTCCCTATTCTATCCTCAACTAATCGATTGGGACCAACAAGGCCTGCCAGTCCTGGACACATTTCAGAATGATGAGGCTATTGCGAAATTTATGGGATTATGTGAATGCATACCTAGTGGTGATCACAAGGCAAGATTCTCTATTGACCTAGATTATGCAGCCTACTTTGATGAGACTGCTCCATCCTCCAGTCGCAAAAGTAAAAATAAGAATAAAATAAAAAAAGAAACGTCTTTAGGTGAAAACTGAAAGGCACCTTCTGACGACAAAAAAGTAAAAATAAAGGACATATCTATGGGTGAAAACCTCTCTGAGGCGCCCAATGATGGAGGACTGGACTTTCTTCCTGTAACACAAGAGAAATTGGCTATGCTTATAGAGGAAACCATTGAAGACAACATATCAACAACAGAGGATCCCAAAATGGTCATCTTCGATGCATCACTAACTGAAGAAGAGAGACCAAAATTTCATAAGTTCTTTGCAGAACGTAAAAGAAACTTCGCATGGTCCTATGCTGACATACCGGGATTAGATCCAGAACTGGTTCTGCATCATCTGCCATTATTTCCAAATTCCAAACTAGTAAAGCAGAAGTTACGCAAAATGCATCCTTAGGTCGCTCTATTGGTCAAGGCCAAATTGAAGAAACTTCTAGACATTGGATTCATAAGGTTTATTGATTATGTCGAATGGATATCTAACCTTGTGCCAGTAACGAAGCCAACTGGAATGATCAGAGTCTATACAGATTTCAGAGACCACAACAAAGCATGCCCAAAAGATGACTTTCCTCTGCCAAATATTGATATCATAGTCGACCTCACAACAAGATAAGAGATGTTGTCCCTCATGGATGGTTTCTCTGGCTACAATCAGATTCGTATTGCCCCTGAAGACCAGCATAAAACAACATTCACTTTCCCTTGGGGTACATACTGATGGAATGTCATGCCATTTGGTCTTACAAATGTAGGGGCCACATATCAGAGGGCTATGACCACAATATTCCATGACATGATGCATAAAATCATGGAATATTACATAGATGACCTTTTGGCTAAATCAGTTACAAGAAAGGATCATCTAAAGGTGTTATACACAATTTTCAAGAGACTAGAAGAATACAAAGCCTGATTGAATCCTAAGAAATGTGTCTTCGGTGTGACATTAGGTAAACTCTTGGGATACATAGTTTCTCGAAGAGGCATTGAATTTGATCCAGCAAAATTCAAATCCATCATGGACATGCATCCTCCTAGAGGAATAAGCGAACTCAGGACATTACAGGGCAGGGTACAATCTATTCGTCGCTTTATAGCACAATTGGCTGACAAGTGCCACCCATTCCAATATCTTCTGCGCAAAGGTATCCCCTTTGTGTGGACAAATAAATGCCAAGGAACCTTCCAACAAATTAAAGACTACCTACTGTCACTGCCAGTCCTCATGCCTCCCATTCATGGAAAACCATTGATCTTATACATTTATGCCACTACTTCAGCACTGGGGGGCATTGTTAGCACAAAATGACCACAAAGAATAAGAAAGAGCCATATATTACATCAGTCGAACACTGGTTGGGTATGAACTGAACTACACATCTATTGAACGGGCTTGTCTAGCAGTTGTCTTTGCAGCACAGAAACTAAGACATTATATGTTAAGTCATCAGACACAACTAGTAGCAAAGATCGACCTCCTGAAGTATTTGTTAAGTCGGGTAGCATTAATAGGATGTCTAGCAAAATGGGTCATGATTCTGAGTGAATATGATATTCAGTATGTAGAAACAAAGGAAATAAAAGGACAAGACATTGTAGACCAGCTGGCGAACGCACCTTTACAAAGTGATCATCCATTAGTGACAGATTTTCCAGATGAGTAAATATTCCATATGGAACCTAAGTCACCTTGGTGACTCTACTTTGACGGATCACACACAAATCATGGCTCGGGGGCAGGAATCCTATTCATCACCCCTCAAGGGGACTCCATTCCTAAGTCTTTCCACATAGCTTTTCCATGCACAAACAATGTGGTGGAATAAGAGGCACTAGTTATAGGACTTAGACTGGAAATAAAATGGAAAATCAGAGTATTACATGTCTATGGGGATTCTCAGCTCGTCATCAACCAAGTTAATGATGACTATGATACAAAAGATGAGAAGCTGGTACCCTACAAATGAATGGTTGATAGTTTCCAAGTGTACTTTCATATGGTAACTTTTGAACAAGTTTTGAGAGCACAGAACAAAGCAGGGGATGCCATGGCTACAATAGGCTCCCTACTCGACATTCCAAGCAATCTGTCTCAGATAGAATTCCTAATAGAACAACTGTTAGTCCCTACCTATGACATTCCAAAGTCAGAGATGGTTTGTGAACTTGTTGGTCCCTACTCTCCCTAGTACCAAGATATTTATGACTACCTTAAGTCTCAAACCCTTCCACCTAACCTTTCCAATAACTAGAGAAAGTCCTTTATCTGAAAAGCCACAAGATATTCCATCGTCAGTGACACCCTTTACCGTCGTAGCTTTGATGACACCCTCCTTATATGTCTCGACACCAACGAAGCACGTACAACCTTACGCAAAGTACATGACAGTATATGCGGGTCTCATTCGAGTGGTCCTACTCTGGCCAAGAAGATAACAAGAATTGGGTACTACTGGCCAACCATTGAAAAAGATGCACTAGAATATGTCACGACTTGTCGCCAATGCCAGATTCATAGTGATTTGATTCACGCTCCAGCACAAGAACTTCGGCCAATCACTTCTCCTTGGCCCTTCGCACAATGGGGACTCAACCTCATGGGTAAGATCCATCCTACCTCATCCAATGGCCACAAATTCATCATCGCCGCCACTGAGTATTTTATGAAGTGGATCGAAGCCATCCCACTGACATACATAACCGACAAACAAATATTCAAATTCATTCTTAATTACATCATTTTTCGGTATGGCCTTCTGCAATCCATCATCACTGACAACAGATGTCCGTTTAAACATTCGTGAGTTATGTGAGTGATTCCATATCCAACATCATTTTTCATCTCCATATTACCCACAAGAAAACGGTCAAACGGAGGCATCAAATAAAACCATTGTTAAAATCCTCAAAAAGACTGTTAATGATTTTGGTCATGATTGGCATTTACAACTCAACCCTGCTTTGTGGGCTTACCGCACTAGCATTCATACGCCTATAGGAGCCACTCCTTTCACCCTGGTCTTTGGACCTGAGACCATCTTTCCCATTGAGGTTGAAATTCCTTCTTTACGAGTCTCCCTGAAGGGTCTAACTAATGAGGAGGAGTATAGGCAGTCATGTCTGCATGAGATGGAGATGCTAGAAGAAAGAAGGAAAAAATCCCTGAACCATCTACAAGCGTATCAGAACCATCTTTTTCGCAGTTACAACAAGAAGGTTATGGTCAGGAAGTTTAACATTGGTGACTTAGTCCTCATGCAGAACCCTAAGAACCAGGCTGATAGAGAAAAACTGGGAAAGTTTCAACTAGACTGGTTGGGTCCTTACGTCATTGTATCCTCTTTCAATTATGGAGCTTATTAGCTGGCGACTCCAGAGGGAGAACAACTGACAGAGCCTATCAATAGTTTACATCTCTAAAAGTTCTACGCATAGCATCAATAGATCGAGCTGAATACCGTAAAATACAAAAAAAAAATGATAAATGATAAAAAAATCATTGCCTTGATGAAAATTTGGCAAACAGGCATCTTGGCAGCACCAAAAAAAAAATGACAAAAATAGTAAAGAAAAATGATTCGTCCAATGGTGAAAACCTAGCAAATAGGCACTCTGGATAAGTACCATGGTGAAAACCTGGCAAACAAGCGCCATGAGTAATCAATCATTGCTCTGCCATCTACTATTACTTTGTCTACCTTGGCCTAGGATGAAATAAATTTCCCACCATTATCATGCCAATCGCCATGACATCATACCCTTCCTCTTATGGTTGATAAACGGTTGACATCAAGTCCTGATGACTGTCCATCTGGTACCCCAACAATATCCCTTTCATCTCCCTTAAAATTGGCTAAGTCTTGGACCTGACTAGGGGAAAAAAATTTATCATGTAACTATAGTGGATGTCATGCATGGTTTTGATAGTTGCTAAAAATTCCTAAAAAAGACCAAAAACACTTTTAAAAGTCCTAAAAAAAGACCAAAAACACTCTAAAAAGTCCTGAAAAAAGACAAAAACATTATAAAATATCCTGAAGAAAGACCAAAACATTGCAAAAAGTTCTGAAAAAAGACCAAAAACATCGCAAAACGTCCTGAAGAAAGACCTAAAAAATAAAAAAACGTCCTAAAGAAAACCACAACAAAACGTCAAACTACTTGAAGAGCACAAACACTGAGTCATCTCTTGTCAAGTCGGTCATGTCAATCAATCAGTCTTCGTCATTCATCTGAACTACATTGTCTTTGTGCATTTGTTACATAGCCAAGACTCATATTCGAGTCCCCGAGACATTAGGTCAGTCCTTTTAGGTTTTTCAAAATAAAATCATGACGCAATCTTTGGTCATCAAGACAAAGTCATTGGTCGTGTCGAACTATGAGGTCTTTGAGTGCATGACGTAGGGAAGGCCATCTATCGATGAGCCCCTGAGGCCGCACTAGGCCAGTCCATTAGGGTTCATGGCACTACACTGGCACACACGTCAAAAATCTTCAAGTTAAGAAAAATCATTTTCCAGATGGTTAAACTCCTAAAACAAAGCAAAACAATCATTTATTCAAACATAACAATCACATCAGCATCTAAAAAAAAATTGACATATAGTCAACACAAGTCAAACTCAGCCAAACTTTGGTCAAACTTGGTCAAAACAAGTCACATTATCATAACCAAGCAAACTGTCAACTCCTGGTTCGCTTTCAGATGTGTCCTTCTGAAAGATAACCCCTGTCATTTATGCCTTAAGATGTGTCCTTCCTAGGCATCATCACTGTCATTCGACATTTTGAGGGATCCTCTTGACATCTAAGGATCACTCTTCTCAACATTGGTATTCTCCAGATGTGTCCTTTTGAAGGAAAAACTTTGTCATTTATGCTTTAGGATGTGTCCTTCCTAGGCATCATCACCGTCATTCGACATTTTGAGGGATCCTTTTGGCATTTAAAGGATCAAATCCTCTCGACATCAACACTATTCAGGATGTGTCCTTCCTGAATTTTGCAATCTTCGACATTTAGTCATTTTGGCATCATCAAAACTTTGGCATCCCGGCATCTCATCGTCATCAAACTTGACATCTTCACATCAAAACAATGGGTATCCAGATGCACTTGGCAAACACTTGGCACTTGTCTTTTGGGCTTTTTATCATGTTACTAGTTTTTCAGCGAGATCCCAACAACAGGATTTAGAGAAGCAGCGATGTACCATGATGTTTGTCTTAACTTTTGACACGCATGATTACTAGTTTCTTAGCGAGGTCCTGATTTCGGGATTTAGAAAAATAGTGATGTATCATGAAAAGGGCTTTATTTTGTATTTTGGAAATCATGCTGCTAGTTTCTCAAGGATGTCCTAGAAACAAGATTTAGAGAAGCAACAACGTTTCATGAGTTGTCCTTCTTGTCTTTTTCTGCTTGTGGTTGATTATGATAAAAGGACTGGGGAAATCACGCTCTTAGTTTGAGTCACGATCATCCTTGTCTGTGACTGCTTGTTTTATGTGATGGTACAACCTTGCACACCTTGATCTATGTCATATCATGGTGTTTTTTGGCCATTACAACAGTCTGCCCAATGATGATTAAGAGCAATAAATATTAAAGTCCTATGGTAAAGTTTTGAAGGATTTGGTCTAGGAACTAAGATGCATCTCCTTTGATCTGGTCATCTTCTCTCATCAGTCTGGTCATCTTCTCTCGTTCATCTCACGATGATATCCTGTGACATACAAAAACATAAGTGCATACATGATCACATAAAGCATTGCATTAGGTCCATACATATATCATCCCTAGCATTAAATCATATAACATTTCATTGCATATTAAATTCATATTTGCATTATCATAAACATGACATCCATTTAAATAAATACATTATGTATATCATTATCGCCATCATCACAAAATCAACATAACATATAAATAAGCATTGGCATCATCTCATAAGTAAGCATCATAGGACATACAAGACAAGACATATAAATGGTACCATCATCCATCATAAATCAACATCATACATAAGGCATCACATCACATATATCGTAATGCATAAATCAAACAACATCACATATCACACATTTAGGCCGCATCAAAATTGCATCATCATATAATATAATCTAAAAAATATACAATGTCAAAGGATAGAGTCAACATATATCCCAAAAATGGAGCTCGCAAGCTCAATAATATATACATAATATGTCATAACATGGAAACAAATACGGAAAACATGCCCCTAGGGTAGACTCTCATCATCCCCTTGTGGCGAAGAGTGTGGTAGCTAAGGATCTATGACTGGCGCTGAGACAATGGGTGGACCTGTAACAGCCTCTGTCTGTTCAACCAATGGAACTGACACTGATGGAATCATATCCACGGTAATAGACACCTATGATGTCATTGCAGCCTGACTCTGAGAGACTGAAGGATCTGCCACTGGTGGCTGCCTCTGTACTGACCTCTGCACTAAACCAGTAGACCCATGATTGTGGCTCGAATGATGACTCAAGGCATTCCTGTGAGAGTGGTGGGACTTGTGCCTTGATGTGTTCCCTGACGAGGTAGACCCTCTTGCACTCGTGTGACTCCTGCTACTGCCCCCACTCCCTGATCGGTGACCACTTCCTGTCCTTGTTTGTGACCACGATAATGTAGGATCTCATCACTTAGGAGGAACTGCCTACTCCTATAGCTTCCTGTACTACCCCAACCTCGTGCTCGCCCTGGCTATCTCATGAGCAATATCCCCAAAAGGCCCTGTGCATAACGCTGCAAACTCTATGCACCATTGAGTTGAGTCTTGTTGACGGATCACTGCCTAATCCCGCTCTACCCGAACCACCTCTAGCTCTTACTACAGTGCTCGGACCTATCTAGCACTCTCATCCAGTCTCCTCTGAAGGTCTTCCACCCTCTGGTCTATCATGGCATCACGGGGCAGTGTTGAGCTGGAGGGTATCTCCTCATCTCCCTCCACCATCCTCCATTTGAGAAGTCTCTCAGCCTCATCCATGGCATCATCATCATCATCGTCATCCTCTTCCACATCCTCTTTTCCAACTCCCTCATCTCGAGGCACATCTACCTCCACATCCTCTCCGCCGACTCCCTCATCTCGAGGCACATCTTCCTCCACATCCTCCTCCTGTCTGGCCTCCTCCTCCTACATCAGTTGCTCCTCCTCCCATCTCTCCTCCTCTTCCACATCCTCCTCTCATCTCTTCTCCTCCACCACATCCTCCTACTGTCTCTCCTCCTCTCTCTCTCCCTCCATAGCCACCTCTGGGATAACATCTAGTGCTACTCTCGCCACACGTGGGCGCACCCTTAGGCCCTATCTCTGACCATCTCACCTCTGTCTCCGGTTGTATCCTCCATCATCTCCATCATCCCCACCATCTCCAGCTCAGCCTCCATCCCTACCTCCATCCCGGCCTCCATCCCTACCTCCATCCCTGGCTCCATCCCTCCCCCGACCTCTGCCTCTATCACCACCTCTGCCTCCTCACCTAGCTCTTGGCACACGAGGTATAACTGACCATTTGTCCATAGGTGTTGGCCCATCGGGATCTATCAGTGGCACTGGTCTATGTGCCTGCAACCATAGTTCATAATTTGTTGTGGTCTCGAGATCTTTAATCCCACCTCTCCATCCCCATGGATGGGCTCCTAGCCCATCAATCTACTACTCTGCAAACACTAAGGGAATGGCTAGCCCCCAAGCATACTCTCTAGAGGACCGAGTATACTCGGCGGTACCTACAGGAACACCCTGCTACTCTCCAAACTATCTAAGGACACGTTGCGGAAGATACATCTCGATAATCAGCTGGCTCTGCATGGTCCTACCAATCAAGTACCAATACTGTCTGCATAGGCTAAGATGGTCCACCTCATCTTCTCACTACTGACAATCTTTGTATGGCCTCCAAATAAACAACACCATAGTATCGATTTGATGCCGCCACCAACCTATCTCGCCCATTCGGGTCTGTTGTAAACCACCAGCATAATAATAGGCGTAGGGCATCCCCTGGGAAATTTGTGGTCTCTGAATCGGCAGACGAAATATGGCTATGTGCTCCCATGCCCAAATCATCATCAGTGTGGTCTCGCAAGAGATATTCTCTGCCCTCCGGTAAACAACCTTATGCAGCTGGTGGTAGAATGTGCCCAATAAACACGAGCCCCAAGTATAAACTATCTTATCCCATCTCATCCCAACCAAGACGTCTCCCTAGCCAATAGGGAATCCATGTCTGCGACGGTTAGAAATTAGTATCCTACCAATAAGTGTCGCCAAGAAAGCATCAAAACAAGCATAGTGCTTCGCCATAAACTCCCAGCGGATCTTGTATCCCTAGATGTCGAGTCCCACACCCTCATCTCAATAGTACACCCTGAAAGTCTGCTCACCATAGCGAGGGTCATAGACAATCCGCTCTCCTCGGATCGGCACCTGTAGAATGTGGTACACATCCTCCATTGTGATGGTCACCTCACCCGTCGGCAGGTGGAAGGAATAGGTCTTTGAATGCCAATGCTCGCATAGAACGGTCAGTAGTCCCCTATTTGCCTAAATAGCGGGCATATAGGCAACATAGTACAAACCCAGTGACATCAAATGTCGTCGATCCCGCAGAGTAAACTAGTCAGCAAACCCGAAGGGCGTCGGTCTGCTTTCTCGTGTGTAAATAGGGGCTAGCTATATCTGCATAATGTCAAACAATGCGTCAGTACCTTCTAAACAATTGACGATATCATCAAAAAGCATTTTAAAATTTGAAAAGCATCAAAATCAACCATGGTCAAAGCCAAAGTCAAATGTGTCGCGTTGACTGCAATTACGTCGCAAAAAAATAGTTGCGTCGTTTCGTACATCAAATGTGTCACAACATATCGATTGCGTCGTTCTGACAATCAAATGCGTCGCATCAGGTCACTTGCATCATGAATTGTGACATATGCGGCAATGCATTCAAATGTGTCGCTCAAACATGCGATTGCGTCACAAAACAACAAATGTGGCATTCTAACTGTCGAATGCAACTCAAAAAGGCGAATGCCTCACAGTTTTGGCAAATGCATTGCAACCCACCATCCTACCTTAAAAATCTTTTGCACTTGTGTTGCGACGCATCAAATGTGTCGAACACGAAGTCGAATGCAACTTACACACACGCATATGCGTCGCGGCGCATTCGATGTTCACCCTAGAAACCTAATTTTGACATGCAAAATGAAAAAAAATTACAAAGGAGGTTGGGGGTACATACCGCTGGCTCTGAGCCCTCTGGCCACCTGTAAGTCCATACGATCTCGCCGTGGTGCTCTATCACTAGAATCACCATCCATGTTGTTGTCCTTTTCACTCTGAGCTCTCAAAATTTCCAACGTGAATAGTGAGAATGAATTGAATTTTACCCCTTTATCAACCTATTTATAAAGTCAAAATGACATTTGTCAACTAGGTTATTACTGGAGGCTCAATTGACCAATTTTGACCACCCCATTGGCTTCCTTAAACATGTCAGAATCCAAAACCGACTGCGCCATTGTTTTTCTAGTCATCAAATTGACTTATCGGGACCCTTTCCAAATTTTTCTGTCGCCAACCCGAAATTTGAAAATTTTCCTAAGGAGGCATTAATACTCTACACCTGTACTGGGGCATGGATTTGACTTATTTTATTTGTCACAATGCGACATTCTACATTATGACAAAGAGGGGAAAAATGTAGACACTTAAAAATGACCTTGGCCTGCAAGCTCTATTTTTACCACATTTGTCCTATCATAATTGTGACATTTAATTATGTCCTTGGTCCACATTCGACTATTAATTAAATAATTTATAATTTTTTAATTAATTCACATCTCTTTTATTCTTCATGATTATTAAATAAATAAATTTTATTTATTTATTCAATACGTCTTTAATTGTCTAAAGTCTTCCTTTAATTAAATAAATTAATTTGCTTAGTTACCCTTATCCATTTATTCTTCCTGATTATTAAATAAATAAATTTTATTTATTTATTCAATGTCACTAATTTCCATAATTAAATGAATTTATGAATTTATTTAATTATCAGTCATAATCCTCTAAAATTAAATAATTATCTTTAATTATTTAATTGCTCAATTTAACATTTCCATCATTTTTAAGTCAATTTATTATTTAAAATGATTTCATTTTATTAACTGTCACTTCATTTTGGTAAATAATCTGAAAAAGATTATTTATTGTCTCACAAAATCCATATTTTGAGTTGATTTAATTCAAATTGGCAGCTTTCTTCCAAAAATCAAATAAAGCAAGCAGATTCTTGATTTTTCAAATTTGCTTTTCAGTCCACCTCTTATCTTTCTGATTTTTCAAATCTCATAAATCAAGCAGTCTTTATCTTTTGATTTTTGAAAATCTTTATTTTTCTAATTAATTATCTCATCTTTTCTCCACTGCCAATTCGATTCTCTCATATGACATCTTGACCACTCACTTAAAGATTTTTCCCTAACCCTGATTAGGGATTATCAGGTTAAATCTTGTCCTCTAATTTTAGGTTTCTGTCAAGAGTTGATCTCGTCTGTCCATTCAAAATTGTGTTTTCTATAAAATGTCAATTTTGTTCATAATTTGGGGACCACTTTGTTATTATAAGCATTATAGTCATTTATCATTGGCATAGGCATAGGCATAATTTTATTTAAATCCTTCAAAACTTGCATAGGACAATGTCATAATCGTAATGCTCACACACTCGATCTGATGGCATCAATCATATGATGCAAGCTAGGATGTGTTATGGAGGTGATTCATGGAAGCTTCGTGAATATCTGGTATAATCGTTTCATTATTGTTTGCTTTCTTTTTGCTTCATAACTTCTTTGGGTTTAATATTTATGATCTAATCATTGCTAACCTTAATCCTGAAAATTTACCCATTGATACAAATAGTATTCCATTGATATAATAAGTTATGCATAAACCTGAATCATAGAGACAAATTTAAAATTTAGGAAAATATAGATGAATAGGATATTTTTTTGCAAGCATTCTTCATCAATGCTTATACCAGTAGCTAAGCATGATAAACATAGAAACTAATCATTTTACAATAGTGCATCGCCACAGAATAACAAATATTGAAGAAGGAAACCTAAAGCTAAAAACATATAAGCTTTTTAAGAAGCAAGAAGCACACAAGAATAAGGACAAATAAAACCCAGTACTCGCTTCACATTTCATGAATTGATTATGCATTCACTGGTTCTATACATAGTTACCTCTCTAAGAGTCCAAACGATGTTGTTCGAAGCATATGTAATTTATTGTACCCACTTGCCCCATTAGCACTTTTAACAAGAAGCGATATTTCTAGTTATCAAGTATCATAAGAAGACAGTTGAGTCAGTCATGGGCACTACACTTTTAGAGAAGAACGAATATGCAAAAGCACAACCAAGAGTTTAAAAATGCACAAGCTTTCCAGAAAACAACAAACATATGTTAATAAGCACAAAGAAAACCCAACACTCACCTAAGATTTCATGAATTAAGTATGCATTCACTACTTTCATACCCAGTAGCTTTCTAACACATCTCGCACAATTTGCATTTAACGATTTAACATGTGTTAACTATTTCAGTACCCATCACCCCACCGTCAAAGTCCCCAGAATTTGCATGTATTGATTAAGTATTTTGTAAAATACACAATGACCTCCTATTTTCTTAATTTAGTTGAACAAATGAATGATTTAGTTTTTGCTATAACAGAAAGCAATCGAAGTCGGTTTGGTAATGAGGTATCTGAAAATCAAATGCAATAATTGCAATAGTAAATTAAGCAATATTATGTTTATATTTAGAAACTACATTACTTGATTTTAAGGTTTGTGAAGTGAGAAAGGAGAAAATTAAGCACTATGTAACATATAAGTGAAAACATGTTGACTGTAAAGTGATAGGTGGTAAAAGTCTTAATCCATATAACATAAAATATTGTCATATAGGCTAAACAACTAGGAACTTAAGCATAACATAAAAGGGATGTGCAACTTGGTGCACTATTAGGTAGGTTTGTAGGTGTCTATGTTTGTTCCTCATCTACAATACAATTGATAGAATTATTACGACACTCATTGTTGTAGGTAATTTTAACATTTTTTGTAAATAGAGGCCAAAAACAAGTATTTGTATCATTATTGTTTTGTACCTTGTTGTAGCATATGATATTCATACAGTCAAGCAAATAGCTTTTGTAATGACATTGTTTTGGTTGAGCTTGAAATGGCCTTTGACAAAAAATTCTCGTAGTGCAAACACAACTATTGACTTGTCGTTGACATAGTCTTCGTATTTCATGTTTTGGAAGGTGGGTAAGAGTTGTTGCATGACACAGTTTTCAACTGAACAATGGAATTTTCACTTGTCATTTGTTATGATGATAGTTTGAGAATGGAGTAAGTATATGTAACTGACTTGTATGTCACATTGTTTGTAGTGAGCATCGTTCTCTTGCAGCATTCCATAACTATAGAAACTATAATTGCATATCAAACAGAAAGCTTCAAATGGATTTGAAAGAGTGTTTGTTGCCCTTAATGTCCCCGAAACCTGAAACATGTAAATGTATATTGTTACAAGCAAGAGTATGATAGAAATAGTTTGAGAAATCAACAAGATATTTGAAAAGTTATCGTAAATGTTGATTGCATCAATGCAGTTAGCTTTTCCATTGTTCTTTTGTCATTCAATTTGCAAATAATTGTTTATTGGCCTATGTGGAACGCATTCTTTTCATACGTGGTTTTTGACTATATTTTTGAAAAGAATTGTTGGAGTTTTGTTCCTAAAAATTTGTTGCATTAGTTGCAAGTACCGTTGTTCATGAGATGAATGCAGTCACAACTACATGGCTAAAATAAACTTAGTTATTGTCACAAAGAAAATTAGTAGAGGGGAAAATGGTATAGAATTGGTTTAAAATGGATTAGTGGCATATGGTATCTAGAGATTAGTACCTATGCTCTGTCAGATTATTCTCTGCCATCTTTGATATCAATAGCATATTGGCTACTGTTGTGCATGTTTTGCACACACACCCTATTATAGGCAAGGACCCCCTCTTTTTCACTCTTGACTGTCGTTCCTACTGCTGTTGGGTCATTTTTTCTCCTTCCTTGATTTGTGTGCCCCTTTCCTAGAGTCCAAGTGGGTCACATGCCTTAGAATGATCAGTTTTCCCTTGACCAGATTCATCTACCTGAATTTCGCTAGGTCTTTTGCTTTCATGGAAATTCCCCTATGGGTTTCCCTTCACCAGTTGCCCCAGTGTCCTCCAAGCCTCGCGGACCCACAGCTGTAGGTCACCTCATGCGGGTCGCTACTCATGTTTCACCACTGAGTGGCGACTGACACCTAGCTTTCGCCTGCATGGCGGGCTCCGCACTTGGTTTCTCCATTTGATCCTTGACCAAACATCCAAACAAGCATGAGATTCCACATCTCACTTAACCTGGGTCCGCCATACAAAGAAATCAATGCATGCCATTGATGGAAATTGGCCTATAAACGTTGCTCCCAACCCTTCATTTTACTTGGGGTATAAAAATATGGGGAGAAACAAAGTCCCCCTTCCTTTTTTCTGCCTTTTTCCTTGTTCTGCTGACTTGGTCCCTACTCACTTGAATCACTTTTTCCTTCATTTTTTGACTTTGGGGACAAGTTTCCTATCGATTTGGGATGTTTTTGTGATGCCTAAGTGAACTGCCAAGGTTTTGTTAAGTTTTTAGAAGTTGTGAAAATTTCATGTCGAGCCGCTGTCCCTTCGTCATCGTCGAAACTTCTTTGTCGGGCCTCCATCCCTCTGTCGCTGTCGGAACTTCCTTGTCGAGCCGCCATCCCTCCATCACTGTTGAAACTTCCTTTTCAGATCGTCGTCCCTCCATCACCATTAGAACTTTCATGTCAGGTCGTCGTGTGGTCATTCTCGTTTCAAAAGGGCGGTGACCCTCTGGCTTCCCCCTTCCAAATCTCTACATTTCTGGAATAGGTGAAAACTTCAAGTTTTTGTCATCTAGGGCCCATAAAGTGAGTGAATTCACATGCCTAAAGGGGTTTGGATCAAATTTTCCATGTGTTTAGACATCGTGGAAATTCTCTTTCAGGTTGCCATCCCTCTGTGGCCGTTTGGGAACTTTCCTTTCGGGTTGTCATCCCTCCATGGCCATTTAGGAACTTTCTTTTCAGGCCATCATCCCTCTGTGGCTGTTTGGGAACTTTCCTTTCCGATCGTCATCCCTCTATGGCCGTTTGGGAACTTTCCTTTCGAGCCACCATCCTTCTGTGTTCGTTTGGGAACTTCCTTGTCAAGTCATCGTCCCTTTGTCTCCATTGGAACTTCCTTGTCGGGTCACCGTCCATCCGTCGCCATCAGAACTTTCATGTCGGGTTGTTGTGTGCTCATTGCCCTTTCAAAAGGGCGGTGACCCTCTGGCTTCCCCCTTCCAAATTTCTACATTTTTCAAAATGAGTCAAATCTTAAGGAAGTATGTCTTGGCACTCTTTCTACCCCTTTCCTCATGCGCTAAAACTGAAAAATCTCCTAAGTTTTATGAAGTTTCAGAACTTCCTTGTTGGGTCGTCGTCCATCCATGGCCACTTGGGTACTTCTTTGTCAGGTTTCCATCCCTCTGTGGTCATTTGGTAACTTCCTTGTTTGGTTTTCGTCCCTCTGTGGCCATTTGGGAACTTCCTTGTTGGGTCGTCATCCCTCCATGGCCATTTCAAAACTTCCTTGTCAGTCCACCATCCCTCTGTGGCCATTTTGGAACTTCCTTGTTGGGCCACCTTCTGCCTGCTATCCATCATCCACCTTTCGTTTGTCATTCGTCATTCGCCTTCCATCTTTCATCCCTCCATAGCCATTCGCCTTCCGTCCGCTGTCCACCTTTTTTCTATCGTCTACCTTTCATCTACCATCCATCGTCGACCTTCCACCCATCATTCCCCATCTGCCTTCCATATGTTGTCCACCGTCCATCATCCACCTTTTGTAACTTCCTTATTGGGTTGTCATCCCTCCATGGCCATTTGGGAACTTCCTTGTCAAGTCATCGTCCCTCCATGGCCATTTCAAAACTTCCTTGTCGGTCCACCGTCCCTCTATGGCCATTTTGGAACTTCCTTGTTGGGTCATCTTTCGTTTGTCGTCTGCCTTTTTTCTATTGTCTACCTTTCGTCCGTCGTCTATCGTCTGCCTTCTGACTATCGCCCATCATCCACCTTCCACTCATCGTCTACCACACCTTCCATCCCTCCCTGGTCATCGGCCTTCCGTCTATTGTCTTTTTTTTGTCTGTTGTCTACCTTCCATCTATCCTCTACCTTATGTCTATCATTTGTTATCCACCTTTCATCCGCCATCCATCTTCCATCTGTCATTCGTCGTCTGCCTCCGGCCACCATCCACCATCCATCGTCCACCTTCCATCCACCATCTGCCATTTGCCTTCCGTCAGTTGTATGTCATCCGTCATCCACCTGTCGTTTGGCATTTTTCGTCCTTCCACCCTATGGCACCCGCACCCCTAAGCCTGCATTTATGTTTATGGTCCAAATAAGCTTGAAATATGAATATTGTGATCTTTTAATGATGCATGGATGGATCTAACAAGAATTTTGTAGGGTTTGACTAACGTTCTCCTTCATTTTCATATGAAAACACTTATGGCACTTCACGTATGTAGGATTCAAGAAACATACCGCAGTTCTATTGGGGAGGTGGATTGAGAAAGTTGAACAAGGAAAAGGCACATTGCTCCTTTCACCACTCATTTATGCTCACCTCTTCCCCTAGCACCCATCAATAGAGTTGGCATTACAAGAAGGCCTATGTCAAGGGAGTCAGTGAAAAATCTATAAAGGGTGGCCTTGCAGGTGGTGGGAGGGAGTGGTTGTTTCCTCCCTCCAAACAAACGATCATGATCCATTAGGAGTTGTCATCAGATCATCTGATCCATTTAGCAATGATGCAAATAAGGTTTACTTGATTGATTGAGGAATGTTGCGAACACATCAAGTAAGAAGGAAGCTTTTGAACAGTTTCAGCTACAACAAAAGGGCAATCAACAAGAAGACAAAATTGCTATAGTGACTGGCCACTACAAGAGAAAATAGGGAAAAGACAAAAGATGTATTTTAAATTGTTGAATATATTGTGGTAGGTGAAGCCCTAGTGCAATCAAATCTAAGCCACACAATGTAATTCAATCCTAGCCATTCATTTGGGATTTGGAAAACTATAAATAGGGGTCCCCCCTCATTTGTAAATGGTTGGAGAGCTGGTGTAAAGGCAGTTTGTGGCAATAGAGATATGCATTGCATGATTTATGGTTGTTTCTCTTGTGTTTCTTCATTATGCATGTATGGTTCTACTTCCCTATTAGTTTAGTTGTTAGTTTCTTGAATGGAAGTGATGATGGTTTTTGTTGTTACTGTATTTGATGAATTTCCAGCTCATGCTTTTTGTGGTTTGTTGATGATGAATCTCTTTGTAAAGCTAGTCTGAACTTCCTTACTTTATTGTTGCAACTTAGTTCAATTGCATGTTCATGATGTGTGTATGCAATTTGAAAATCTCTAGTCCTTAGAAGATTGCACTCATTTTGTGTAACTGTAGGATCCTCTTGGACAAGAAAAACCCAGTTTAGGGAGTTTTCCTACTGTATCAGCCTCCATGATCACTATTCATTCATAGTTTCAGGTGTAGGAACTTCCTCTCTTCCCTTCCCTTTTTCCTTTTTTTTTAATAAGTAACCTATGCTAAGGTTAATCATTGCACATTGTAAATCCAAATCAAAAGTTGAATTATGAGTTCTAGACTATTGTTTTGAACTTGTAGCAACTAAGCAACAATTTCTACATCCTAAGAACTCCATTTGCAGACCTAACTTCCCACACTTTGTAACTCATCTGTAAGTCCTCCCTATGATTACCAACAAATCACATGAAACAACTAAGATATTCCAAGCATGTCATGACCTGACACCCGAGAGACCTTGGGGTAATTTTCAGCAACTTGTTGTTGGAGATTTCCTTTCAAGAGAGGTGATGCACCTATGCATTACCTGTGTTGAGAAGTGCACAAAAAACACATCAACAGAACTAGCGCTAGAGGGAGGGCTGGCATGTTGAGGCTACAAAGTTGAAAGTTGGAAGTTGAAAAGAGTACTTTCAATAAGAAATCTGAGATAGGAAGATATCCCTACCTGCTGGAATTTTAAAATCAGAAATTTTTGAAGGTAAATGAAAGTTGAGTTGAAATGGAGCAACATGTGCAAATCAACATCACTCAACTACATGCAGATTTAAATAGAAGGTTAAGAAGACCACTGCAGCAATTTGCATTGGTGGACAAATTTCGGATCCATTACACACATAGAAACAATGAGTTGGGGTGTCTAACATTCTTGAGCAGGGTTGAAAGATTCTTGCAAGGAGAAATTCCCTTTTGGGAAATATATCAACCTTTAGCCCTCGTAGACCCAGAGGAAGAATTGATAGCCATGGTAGCTAAGGAATTCAAGGAGCCGATCCAAGAATGTTTGGGCAGCAAAGATGAACCAAGATTGGAGGAGGTGTTGATGTCTACTTGGTGCAGCTTTCACAACACACCTCACTTTGAGTTCACTTGCTCATCATGCATGAATCACTCAAACCCAGGGTTGTTTGAACGAGTTGGAGCAGCCAACTTTTGATGAGGGCGAGTCATCCCATGAGGCCAAAGAGTTTTCAATGTCTGGAGTACAGCACATTGAAGACGAACCAAGAAATTTGACACAAGAAGGCGATGGGACAACAGATATAGAGGATCAGAACCCACAGGAAGAAGCTAATTTCAGTAGGACAGTAGAAAGTTGTGATGAAAATTCAGTCGGAAGGGAGTTGGAAAGCCTTTCCTCTATCAACAAAGATAAATCCTCTAATCTAGAAGAGGAACCATTGGTATTTGAGGATGGATCAGCAAAGTCTGCAACACTGTATGTCGGGGAAGCCAATGAAGATGTTGAAAATCAGAAAGAGGAAGAGGTTGACAAATTTGGAGCAGCAGAAAATGATGATGAAGGAATAAGCAAAATAAAATTAGAGGACCTCTCCATCTACAATGACAATGACCAAGCATCTAAAAATGAAGATTTGGAGGAGTGGGATCAATTGCATATCACGGCTATCTATTACAAGACTTCCTTCCAAAGTGATGATGAGGACCCAATAGTGGAAAGATATAGCCAACTCGTCTCGAGATTAGCAAGGGATTGGTCTGAACTAAGATATCAAGTGGATCTGGAGGTGTTGTTACTCCTGAATTGGTGTAGCTCCATGATTCATCGTACTCAGAGTTCACATGTGAACTATGCCAAAAGGCCATTGAACAAGTCAAAGAACAAATGGGGCAGTCAAGTGCGCCACCTCCTACAGCTTCTTTCAAGATTGAACAAGAAATCCAAGAATTTGAATAAAGTTACAAATCAGGTGAAGGTGGTCCTCAAGAAGGTGTTGGGACAACAATAGAAGAAGGCCAGAAACACAGTCTCAAGCTTCCAAACAATGAAGTGGATAAAACTGGAATGTTGTCCATAGGACATCAAGAACCTTTCTCTCTTGAAGAGAATTTGTACATGAGTCATGATGGGCTATATGGAGAACTTCCAGAGGTAGATCGCTCGTCATATATCAATCCTCTTGATGGACTAGTGTCCCTTGCAAACTTCTTCCTGCTTGGAATTGTCCCACAAGGTATAGTGACACCGGAGAAGAACACATTGCGGAAGCAATCAGTGATGAGGATATACTACGAGAACTCCCAGGAGGTGAAGCATTGGAACCTCTAAAATGGGAGAGGGGTTCCTTCTCCATTTACAGTAATAGTGACCAAGAAGAAATGATTGAACATCCTAGTGAGATGCATGAAATGAAAAAAGAAGAAAAGAAAGGAAGAGGTGTTTTGATGGCTGCCAACAAACATGACATGCTTGGTCAACTGCAAGATTTAACTAGTGGTCCTTCCGCCTTGGTCATTGTTGATCCTCCTTCACATTCAGGGAGGTAAAATAGGAAAAATTTGTGCATGTCATCATCCCATGACATTGAACATCATAAAATAAGTTTGACACCTAGGGAAGGAACTGGGACAACATACTGCCATTTGAGGACAACAACCAAGTGGGAACTGGGACAACATACTGCCATTTGAGGACAACAACCAAGTGGGTACCAAGTTTGCAGATGATCAATGTGGAGAATTATTTCTTTTTGAAGAACTACCAATGGGGGTTGCGGGTCCTACACAAGGTTTGGAAGAAGTGTTTGTTGCCCCATAGTCCCAGCCTATGCAAGCTCAAGATCAGAGATGTTGTACCCTCCACTTTGCCCACCTGAGGCTACCAATGCAACGATTGACGATGCAGTACTCACTCTCAACTGTCAAACACTGCCACCTCCATGTGACAAAATCTAGGTTCTATCCTTCCTTTCCCCTATTAAATTTCATAGTTGCATTTATCATTTTGATTATGGGAATGAGGGAAGGAAAACTTGATTATGGATCAACCATGGGTTTTACGAACCTCCTCAACTGCTGATTTTCTAGGACTATGTGATTAAATTGAATGTTGCAATGTTGAACTTCATTTTTTTCAGTATAAGGATGAATCTGCATGGCTTATAACTATTACGATCACCTATTTGCTTGTGTGTGGACTACAAAATCCAATGGGTGTGAATGTTGGTTTTCCTTGCGTAAACATAATGCTTTGTAAATATCTTTATACATAGTTCATTTTGAGTAGTTTAGGCTTCGTGTACATATGCCTCTCTCCTTCTTTCGTTAGGTGGTTGGTTTTCTTTAGGTTAGTTTCCCTTCCGTTTTCTTTTGTT
>VDFB02281492.1:117332067-117400376 GCA_007258455.2 Sequoia sempervirens
AAAGGTATTGATTTTATTATAAATTAGATTTGAATGTTGTTAATGAATTGTGAATGAATTTTTTTTTAGTGTATATATTTTAAACAAAAAAATAATTTGAAAAGATATAAAGAATTTTATTAGGTGAGATAAAATATAGGTACAGTTAAATAATCAACATGTTTGTAGCACTTTGCATCTAAACATTAAATTATTATAATAATCTATAGTAAAACATTCTTATAATGTTTGTAACAATGCTTGAAGCATTAAGTATACATGGAGGCATGTAGACATTTAGCAACGTGCAGAGAATGCAGAAGAGAGTGAGAAGCATTGTTGGCACCTGAGCAAGCCTGAAAGCATGATGAGACTGAAATTGCATTTGCAGTATTAAATGAAAGAAAACAAAATAAATAAACTAGTTAGTATGAATGCATATATGAAAGGAAAGCATTAAAATATGGATCCATGTAAAGACATATGCATGCACGGATGTGTACACGTGCCCATTTAACTTGGTATGTTAAGAAGAATCTATATATGTCTGCGTCCATAAAGTTAGAAATGTTAGAAACAAGTTGCAATGTAAACAAGAAATAGAAAAACATTACTGACTGAAACAAAGCAGCAATACATTAGTGTTTGTGGAACAAGTTTATAAAGTATATCTAATAATGCATTTGGATGCATGGATACATGTAAATATTTGTGAAATCTGAATATACATTATAGCCTTGGAGGAATTGTCATATGTGCTTTTAGGAATCTGTAAGAAACAGGATTTAGAAAAGACGTTTTGAAAAGAACTTTTTGCATTTGACAGATATAAAAAGAACATTAATGATTGAAACAAAAGAATGATACATTATTGTTTTTTGACCAAGTGTATTAAGAATATCCAACAATGCATTTAAATGCATGGATATATGTAAATATTTATGAAAGTTGATTATACATTTTAGCCTCCAAGAAACTGTGTTATGTGCTCTTAGTTATCTGCAATAAACAGAATATAGGAAAAAACATTTTCAAAGGAAGTCCTGATTACAACTCTATGTTGTCATAGTTATTTTCAAAGCCCTCAATGTTTAATTGCATAACCTTGATATTTTTTTGAATTTTTCCTTTGGTATGGTGTGAATTTTGTTCTAATGGATGAAGGTATATTTGAGGTATAGATAGATAAAGATATGTAAGGGTGGTAAAGAAGTATGAGTGATGTAAGTGCAAAAAAGAGAAGGAATTGAGAGAATCATGTAATGCAAGTAAGGTATATGAATGCCTTATGGAAAGTATTAGATATGGGAAGGAACGATATGTGAAATTGGATGTGAGAATGAATGGAATGTAAATTATATGAATTTGTCATCTTCGAGTTATACACTTAAAATTAAATGCAAGATATAAAAAATTGAATGAGTGAGCTGGATTGAGAAAAAAAAGGAATGCAAGACATTGGTGTGATGCAAGAGAAGCATATAAATGTATTTTGAAATGTATTTGATTTGAGAAGAAATTATGTGCACGGGTGGAAATGGAAATGAGTGGATTCGATAGGGTATGAAGTGAACTTTTGTTTGAAGAAAGGGTGGAAGAATGTCTATTTTGTTATTGGTTATGCTTTTTAAAATCATCATAGGGCTGAGTGTCTCAATAGAAATACAAAAGAAAGACCGGTGTCTCATTTCTCACTCTCCTTTTGGATTAAACAAAGTTCCAAGATCCTTGAGCTTCCTTGAAATGTGACAAGAGATGAATAGATACAAAAAATATAATGGTATTTAAGGATGCAGGAGTGAAAAGAGAAACACCAATAAACATTAGAACCTTTACATGGGTGCATGTCTACATTTACAGTAACAAATTTCCTTTTTGACCTTATCGAGGAAGAGAAAAATGTATTATTATTTTGTTTGAAGTATTGAATGCAAATAATCTTAAACATTTGTAACAACGCTTGAGGTATGCATGTATACATGTATCCATGTGCACACAATGCAAAGAGTGAAAAGAATACATGACATGTGAACGAGAAATTTGAATGGAAAACAGTAAAATGAAGTAGAAATACAAATATGTGAAAGCATAGTGATGCTCAAGTACCATTTGCAGTAGCAAGTGAAAGGAAAACAGGAAAAACAAATTATATACCAGCAAAGCATATATCGAAGGAATGCATAAATATATAATTTGGTACACAAAGAACTATCTATAAATGCATGTGTGCATAAAGCAAGAAATTCCAGGGAGAATTTGCATTTGAAACATATACAATATTATTTTTTGAACAATTGTATAAAGGATACCTAATGATGCATATGAATGCATGGAAACATGTAAATATTTGTTATATCTAATTACACATGATAGGCTTGAAGAAACTGTTATACGCACTTTTAGGGATCTGTAATAAACAAGGTTTAGAAAAGACATTATGAAAAATAACTCTTGAATACAACTATATGTTATGAGTGTCATTTTTGAAGCCCTCAATGTTTATTTGCATAACCTTGATATTTTCTTCATCTTTTTTCTTTGTTTGGTATGGTGTGGATTTTGTTGTGATGGATGAAGGTATATTTGAGGTGTAGATAGATAAAGATATGTGAATGTTAAAAAGAAGAATGAGTTATGCGAGTGGAACAAAGGGAGTGAATTGAGAAAAGGGTGAGATGCAAATAAGGTGTATGAATAAGTTATGAAAAGTATTTGACATGGGAGGCAAGGATATGGGATGGTGGATATGAGAATGAATGCGAATGTAAATGGTATGAATTTATCGTTTGCACATTATATGCTTACAATTAAATGCAAGAAATGAAAATTTCAAATGAGAGAGCTGGATTTAGTGAAAACAGGAACACAACACATTGGTATGAGGCAACACAAGCAAATAACTAGATTTTGAAATGTATTTGATATGAGAAGAAAGGACATGCAAGGGTGGAAATGGAAATAGATGGAATCAATAGGGTATGAAGTGATTATTTCTTGCAGCAAGGGGTGGAAGAATGTCTAGTTTGGTATTGGTTATGCTTTTAAAAATCATCATAGGGCTGAGTCCGTCAATATAAACACAGAAAAAAGACCCATGTTGCATTTCTCACTCTCCTTCATACTGAACAAGGTACTGAGATCCTTGAGCTTCCTCAAAATGCAATAATAGAAAAGTGGATATAAAAATATAATGATATTTATGGATAGAAGAGTCAAAACAAAGGACAAAGTGGAAGTTCTTATGCATATACTATGGAAAAAATAAATATGGAAGAACATAAAATAGAGAACATGTAAATGGTGATGGAGTGGAGAACATTAAATACATGGAGAGAGAAATACGTAGAGCTAATCACAGATATATGCATGGATGCATCAACAGGCACATGTATACATGGATGTATGCATATTTGGATATAGGTACAAATGCATATGTTACATGGAAAGATGTATTCATATAAATATGCAAATATGGATGAAGGCATATATGCATATATGCATGTATGGACAATATGCATAAATGTATGGCAACATATAACTTTTAATTTTGTTATATTGGAAAACTAGCACTATTCTGATAAATCAATATTGGAAAATTAGCATTTAACTGTTTCTATTTATCTGAATAGCTTTATAAATTAATGTTGTTATTGAAAATCAGTGAAAAGTGATCGCATAGATTGATTAAATAAATTCAGGCAAAGGCATAGTTTATAAAACTGGCGAGTAGAGATACGTAATCCTTGAATGCAAATTAAATGCATTGAAATATCAGGAAAATGCGATCTCATATATGCATAAATCAATGTATACATGCACCCATAGATACAGTCATACATATATAGACAGATGCATGTAGAGATGGCAAGATATGCATAAATCGTTATATGCATGGTTGCATCTATGGATACATAGATACATAATGAAATGGAGAAAAAGACACATTTATATATGCATTTACTTTGGGAGTTTGATTGTGAATCCATATGCATATTTTGATTAAAACTAGTGGCTGAAGGTACATAGTTCAATTAGACAAAATTAATGCATTGAATGGCATTTGACCAAAGGGGAGACTGTTTGTATTGCTAAGCAGTCTTTGAATATATAACAATTAAAAGAGATAAACAAGTATAAGTATCCTTGGGGACATTCCACATTTTGACCTTTCAATCAAAGTTAATTAACAAAGTAGCAGTGAGACCTACAGAAACTTCAAGGACTATGCCGATAGAAAACCATATTTTGAACAATGGCTAAACAATCTGTTGAAATTGCTCTAGAAACTTTGAAGCAAATGCATTTTTGCTTCTGTTTATTTTCATTGTACATTTTAAATGAAAGTCGGGTTTTGCATTGTTACAATGTATTTGTATACTTTGGTTATAAAATCATAGTTTAGATCATTTTAAGTGTTATCCATTCGAATCTTTTGTTGAAATACGAAGGATTCATCTGAGTCTTGGAGGCAATGCACAACTGTCCTATAGAGAGAGCTTTGGAACCAATGAGCTGTCATATATACATGGGTGCAAGAGTCCATAGATGCATATATACATGTATCCATGCAAGTTATTGATAAATGCATATATACATGGATGTGTGTATGCAATTCATAGGAGCATTTATACATAAATCAAGGTACACATGTACCCATAGATACAGCCATACATATATAGACAGATGCATAAAGAGATAACAAGATGTATGCACAAATCGATATATGCATGATTGCACCTATGGATACATAGATACATTATGAAATGAAGAAAAAGACACTTTTATATATGCATTTATTTTGAGAGTTTGATTCTGAATCCATATGCATACTTCGATTAAAACCAGTGGCTGAAAGTACACAAATCATTGATACAAAATTAATGCATTGAATTGCATCTGACTAAAGGGGAGTCTGTTTGGATTGCTAATTAGTCTTTGAATATATAACAATTAAAAGAGATAAATAAGTATAATTATCCTTGGGAACATTTGACATTTTGACTTTTGAATGAGAATGAATTAACAAAGTAGCAGTCAGACCTAAAGAAGGTTCAAGGACTATGCTGATAGAAAACTATATTTTGGACAATGGCTAGACAATCTGTTGAAATTGCTTTAAAAACTTTGAAGAAAATGCATTTTTTGTTCTGTTTATTTTCATTGTACATGTTAAATGGAAGTTGGGTTTCAGATTGCTGCAATGCATTTGGATACTTTGACTATAAAATCATAGTTTAGATCATTTTTAGTGTTATCCAATTGAATCTTCTCTTGAAATACCAAGGATTCATCTGAGTCTTGGAGGCAATGCACAACTATGCTATAAAGAGAGCTTTGGAAGGAATAAGCAAGTGTGCCACAATTTTTTTTTGCTCACATTGCTAATCTCACTATGTGCTTTAAACCTCTAAAGTAAAAGAAAACTGAGGAAAGAAAGTATTTGTTGCCTCAAGTAACTGGTTTCTGGTTCTGGATACTGTAATTATTGTACTCATAGGCACACAGGCAAAGTATGGAACCATATAGAAAGCAAGTGAACTCTTCAATAATCCCATGAAACATAGTCTCTGTATGCATCCATGTATAGAGGTTTGCATGTGTATATGTGTACATGTAATTATGTATATATGTTAGACAGTATGTATTTGTGCATAGGTGCGTAAGGATGGTATGTATCTCTAGAATTTAGATTGCATAGGTAACATGTAGTTCATAGTCATCTAGTTAGATTAATATGATGACTTTGTGCGTATTGGTATTTAATTCTGGAAGTTGATGTTTCCAAAGTTGTTTTTTTTTTTAATTTGGAAAGTAGTATTTAGCTGTTTTCTTGATTGTGTTTCAAAGTGAATGCATTAAGCAAAATGTGGATCTATCATGTAATATAGATCTATGTGACTAGACATGCATTGTGACTACTTTGAGTGTTTGATTTTTTGTTATCCTATAGATCTATGTAGTCACAGGAGATGATGTTGCTATAGAGTCAAGACCTGGAATCAAGGTACTTGATACATGTATCCATAGATACATGGATGTGGACATTTATCATGGTATCCATAGATGCGTAGATACATGTATCTATGGATAGATGTATTCATAGATACATTGACACATATATGGATAGATGCCTGTATACATTTGCACATAGAAAGACATACATATATGCGTGGATGCATCAACAGGTAGAAGAATACATAGAAACATAGTTGCATGGATAGATAGATAGATGCATAGCTGGATACATAAATGCTTAAATATACATGTATGGAAATATCCATGGATTGCATATGAAGTTGCATAGATACATATATCCATGGCTACATGTGCACATAGATACATGTATTGCAGTACACATGGATACATGTAGAAGTGTATCTGCGAGCTAGATGCATGGTTGCATGTGAGGGTTGTAAAGTTTGTATTTTTTTTATTACTGCAAAGCGGTCTCATAAAGAGAGGTTTGGAACGAAAATTATGTCAACATGTGTGGTAATGAGAGTTTTTTCCTTGCACCTTGTTATATATTCAAAGAGTAACTAGCAATGCAAACAGCGTTTCCTTTAGCCAGATGCCATTCAATGCATTGAGCTTGCATTAGTGGATTATGCATCTTCAGCCACTAGTTTGAATCAAAGTATGCATATGGATTCAGAATCAAAAGCTCTTTCCTGTGAACGTATTTTTAATTTGCTTACGCATTTGCCCGGAATGCTTTTAACCGGCAGCATTGGCCAATCACATTTTCCCATTGAGCATAATACTTTTTTTTTTTTGTACAGTTCGCATTTGGAGAGCTACTTTATATATTGGAAAATTAGCATTTATCTATTTTCCTATTTGTCCAAGTAGCTCTATAAATCATTTTTCGTTTTAAAAATTTGGGAAAATGCGAACGCATAAATTGATTAAATAAATTTAAGCAAAGGCATAGTTTAAAAGTTGGTGGCTAGAGGTACATAATCCATGAATGCAGATTAAATGCATTAAAATATCAGAAAAATGTAAGCGCAATGCATGAATGCAAATTAAATGCATTAAATGACATCTGGCTGGAGGTGAACGCGCTGGAGTGGCTTGGTGAACATGCATGGACAGGGTACTTTGGTCATTTAATATAGAGTTAAGCCACTTGGTATGCATCTTTATTACTTTGTGTGTGTTGTTTTTGTGTTCTGTAAGCTTGTGTTGTCAAAACCTAGATTATGTAATTGCTTTGAGCTTTTTTGCTATGATGAAAGCATATAGGATAAAGGAATTTTGTGACCTGTTATAGTTAATGTGCTGATATAGGCACATATGCAAAATATGGAAACATATAGAAGGGAAGCAAATTGTTCAAAAGAACTTGTCAAAGAAATGTGGTCCCATGGAATGCAACAAGTGTTCACAACGGACACTTTGGTTTTTGCATGTTAAGTTTGTCAGATAATGCAATTTGGCATGAACAATGTTGTAGCCATCACATGAACAATAGAACTATTCAACACTGAACTCTATGCTTGTAACAATTATTGGAAAAGTTGTAAATGCCATAGATGAAATAATATGAATAAAATTCTAGTTTCTGGTATTCTTGAAATGCAATGAAAAAGTTGCTATAACGGCATAAGACAAGGTTGTGTAACATATTGCCATTCTTGTATCTAATTTCTTTGAACACGAATGCTTTACACACTTGATTGCAATAGTAACATGTCTACAAAAATGGGACAATAGGGATCATAAAACAGTAGTTTTTAGTGTGAGTATATATGTATCCTGATACACATAAGCTTATCTGACATGCATGAAAAACAACTGCTATGTACAGTGAAATAGTTAATTAGTGTTACTATATGCATTATCCATATAACATTATAAACTGGTACAAGGCTAGAGTGATAAATGCATGGATGCATGTATACGCATAGATGAATACATGGACACATGAATATGTGCATATGTGCATATGGACATAGAAGCATATATACATGTCAATACGCATATATGCAGCGAAAGCAACACATAGATTTGTGTATACAGGAGTGTACTCTATAGATTAGGATGCATGATGGAAAAGTGACTATAAAGTACAATGCATAAAAGCAGGGGCAAGACTTGGTTGCCGGTAAGAGCATAAAAAAATGAAAAAAGCCAAAGGAAAATAACCATTTATTGTCTCAAGTAACTTGTTAATGGGTCTAGAGTGTACAACCATAACAACTTCTAATTGGTGACCATAAATTCTTGAAAGCGTAAGAATCATAAAGCAAATATTGGAAAAGCTAGGAAGGACAGAATGCAAAAGGGAACATTTAAACTATATAGTTTGAATGACATTATGCATAGAAGGATAATAATTATTGAACATATATGTCAGATGTACATAGAGAACCATTGTCTTCATAGGTGCAAAAAGAAAATTAGAGTTTCAGATGTCCATATTGTAGAAGACTTTAACATAGTAACCTATAGAAGTGTCTAAATGTATAATAGCAATAGAGTATTTTAAAACCAAAGATGTCTTTAACATGTGAGAAATAGTGAAATGTCTTGGAGCATGGAAAGGTGAAAAAGTAAAAGTCTGAACAATATAAATCCATGGTCCTCTATTCCTAGTTTCCTGTAAAGCCAACAAAATGCTATGTATTAGAAACATAGTTTGTATGGATAGTGATTTGAGGTACTGGTTCAAAAGAAAAAAAGTTTACATATGAATGACTTTATTACCTTCTGGCGGTGTTTCCTGTCTATTTGTCAATGCAAATGGCATCGACAATAGCATTGTTTTGGTCAAGGCTAAAATGTCCTTCAGCACTGAAGTCCCGTAGGATGAATATCACTGCTGACTTGTCCTTAATATAGTCTTCATAGATGAGCCTTTGTAGTGTGGGCAATAGACGGTGCATGGTGGCCTGGTCAATTGAAGACTGAATTGTTTGATTGTCATAAGTTGGTATGGTGGTTTTAAGTTGTAAACAGAATGTATAATTGACTTGCTGGTTGCACTGTTTGCAGTGAGCAGTTTTTTCTTGGAGTGTGCCATAAGCAGCAAATTTGAATTTGCATTTTGGGCAACATGCATGAAATGGATTGGAAAATGCATTTGCTACTTTTACAGTACCAGAAACCTATAGAATATGGTTAAAAATTGTTAGAGGAGACAAAAATACAAGTTTTGATGCACTAGAGTTTTAAAAAAAGAATGTTGTTACCTTGAAAGTTGAATGTAGTAGGCTGTTGAGTTTTTCCAAGCTTCTTTTGTCATTCAAGGTACAGATGAGTGTAGATCGACATGTGTGAAATGTGTTCTTTTGATCTATTTTTCTTACAACATTCTTGAAAAGCATTGCAGGTGTTTTATTTGTATGCAACTGGTCTTCGAGTGCAAAGTATTGTTGCTCATATGTTGACCGTAATAGCAACTGCAATTCAATGAGAGGATTAGATTTTGTTCCATAAATTGTTATAGAGACGACTGCAGAACATTTAAAGCTTGAAACTGAAAGAAGAGGTAAAAGTTCTATAGACTGAAGTACCTGTGCCCTGTCTATGTCAGTGTGGCCATCTTTGATGTCAATTGCAAATTGGGCACCCATTTTTCTGGCACCAACTACCAGCGCAACTATTGTGCGAGCTGGGTACTCATTTACAATTGTTAGCAATTGGCTGATAGTTGTACTCGGGATGAATTTGAACTCTTGATAGAGGCGGGGGATGTTTTCAGTGATGCTTATGTCGGTTAAAATCAAAATGCAATCACAGTCACCTCTGTCATAATCTGTCCTAGGTGCAACTTGGAAATCTGAGATTGAAATAGCTGATCTCGGGACTATTTTAGGTTCATGTTGATACACAAGGTTTCCACTAACATTTAACGTGATTGTCATTTATGCTTTGTGATCTGTCAGATCAGCACGTAGCATTTCCCATGTTTTGTTGGCCTTATCCAATGTTGCTTTGTAGACAACAAGGACATCACCTTGGAAGGTGTCTCCAGCTCTTCTTGCATTTAGTTGTTCAATTGAAACAATTCTAGGTTTCTTGACTCTTGTCCTACAAGGAACAAGGATAATGTCAATAAAATGCTAATTTTATATTAGCAACTTGGGCAAATGACGGTTCATTGTAGAACGAAGTACTTTACCGTTGTGCTGACTCTTCTTGTGCAATTTGCACCTGTTTGGCTTGTCTTTTTGATACATCTTTTGGTGTCCTGCAAAGAATTGGAACAATGTTATTTGAATATTTGTGATTTGGGCGAATGAGGATGAAGGAATAATACTATGAGCACTTTACCGTTGTACGGATTCTTCTTGTGTGGTTTGTAATTGCTTTGACTGTCTTTTAGTTTCATCCATAGATCTCCTACAAATAATGGATATAGCATTGGAAAAGACATTACAATGCATAAAGGTGATATAAGGCTATAAGTTCTATAAAGTTGAATTTGTCTATTGTGCAACATACAATTTTAGGAAAATTGGATTGTGATCAGTCCAATATGCTTCTGATATATAGGTAGAGCATATATTTGTAGCCGTGTTGGACCAAACGTGATCAATGACTGAGTTGCCTATGTTGTGTTGTTGATTCAACATAAATTGTATGTTGTTCTGGTGCATATAACTGTGAAGCATTTTTTTGCTTCTGCTTTTTGAAGACATGTCGACATTAAAATCGCCTAAAATGTACAACATGTTTTCTGAATTTGTGGACCCAATAATTATTTGCAAGATTGCAATTACTTCATCTATGGCAGTTGCAGGTCTTGCATAAATATTACAAACATTGAGTTCATTGTTAGATAGCATTATTGTCAATGTGATAGCTTCAATATTTGAACTTTTATGTTCTATTGTTTTTGACAAGAGCAAATGTTTCCTAGTTAAAGTTGCTATGCCATGTATGTTATGTATAGAGAAGCTATTAAAATTCTGCAGCAAGGTATTTAGCTCAAAGGGATGCATATGTGTTTCTTGGAGACACAGGATATCAGATTGCATTATGCCATAGTCATTGACAATGTCTTCTGCATGTGCTTTTAAGCTATGAGTGTTCAATGTACATAGGAGAAAATGTGATTTGTTTTTTGAACATGTGTTTAGATTATCAAGTTGCCATTGTGCACATGTCTGAAGACGAGACATTTCTATTTGTATTTTGTCTTTAACTTTGAAGTTTTTTGTGGTTAAAGGTTGTAAAAGGAATAATGATTCTACTAATTTTGTTCGTGACAGAGCTGTATAGGTTAGTCCATGCTGTCTAACGCCTATGGGATCAAAAGCCAAGGCCTCCATTGTTAATCCTTGGGATCGATGAATGGTTCATGCACATGCTACTTGTATTGGGAATTGTTTTCTAGTTGTCATTTTCTTGTTTATTGTTATTTTCTGGATTGGCCTAGAAATGCGTTGTATAGGCACCCAATCTTTGTCAATGATAGTAGAATAGCAATGTGCTAGTTTTGTGCGCTGGTGATGTCCAATTGATGGGTCATTAAATTTAATCCAAACAATATCAATAGTGTTTTGTGATGTATATGCTTTAAAAATTCCATCTGAACCGTTGACGAGGCCATCTTGAACATTGTAATTGCCTGCATAAAGCTCAACAAGAATGTTTGGTTTCAAGCATATTTGTGATGGAAGTGTCGTTGTGTGACTGTACACTCGTATTGCATTAAGGTCCTCGTTAACTTCATCTATCGCATCCAGCACAACCATTTCGGTTGGAATGATTCATAGCATTTTGTTGTTATGTGCTTGAACGTCTATTTTCCTATAGAAAAGGTGTGGAAGCAATGGATCTAATGGTACAAGACAAAAGCAAATTTTGTTGATATAGTCTATGTCATGAGTTGTCTGAATTCCTACTCGTAGTCTATTAAGAATTGAAATAAATATTTCATCTTTTTGTCTCATGGTAGTCACCAATGAATAGCATTTTATGTGGTCTTTCCAGAAACTATAAGGCATTAATTCAATTGGAGTAGGCCTATTTTCAAAAACCACAGAGTCAAGGATAGGTTATGCCTGGTAAAGGTCACCACAAAATATTGTATCAAGGTTTCCAAAGTATGCTGTAGGAATTTGCATTATGTCTCGTAGTCTTCTATCAATATATCGTAGGAATGTTGAGCCAACTAATGATATCTCGTCTATAATAAGTATGCGTAATTGATCATAGTGCTTTGACATAGTGTCAAGCACTTCAGTGTTCAGTGGTAGGAATTCTGATGTGTTAAAAGGTATGTGAAATGCTGAATGTAATGTGAATCCCCCTATGTTATATGCTGCTTTACCTGTATATGCAGTTAATAAGCCCTTGGGTTTGTCTAGATTATTGTCAACAAAATTGCTATACATGCAAATGAGAGCTTGGTAGATGGCCTTTGCTGTAAAAGTCTTTCCTGTCCAACTCCCCCAGTCAAAAAAAAGTGCAATGGCTTTTGTGGATTTTTCATCTTTTTTATGAGAACATCTTTAACAATTGCTTGTTGTTCTTTATTTAACATTCGTCTTAACTTGTAGTATTCATTGTTATCTATAATCTGTGGGTGCTTTGTAATTTGAAATCCATTCGAGTACGTGGTATTTGGGTTAGAATGACCTATGTTTGGAAGGTTTGTTTGAATGTCATATAGTTCTTTCTGGGAAAGCTTTGCTTGCATTGGCAGGTCAACGAGCTTTTCATCTTCAAGAGACTGAAGATCATTTATAGCTTTGTCAATGTCACCCCATGCGGATTTTGTGCTGTGGATGAACATTGCATTGTTTGTTTGAATGGTTTGTCCATGGTACATGTATGCATGTTCCCAAGAGTCAAAGTTTTGTTTGAGTGTATGCTCATTAATGGTAAATGGAACATAGAGAACCAATTGCTCTCTACAATGATTCTCTATATCAAAGTGTTTGTTGAAATTGTTAAACCGTATAACATTGGGTTTGGCCTTTGGTTCAATTGTAGCAGTGTATTTGTTGTATCTTGAAACAAATTTTGCAAGACATATGTCCACCATTGTTTCAAGGCGTTTTAAATAGTAGTCTATAATAGATTTTGCAAGAACATTTTCTGATTCATCTGGCTCATTGCTCAATTGTTTAACAAATTTGAGTATAAATGTGCGATCATTGTCAGATCGCGTATCAATGAATATACATTTTCTTGAACTGTAATTTAATGGCAATGACAGAACAATATGTGCAGCTTGTTGTGATGACATTTGTTGCAAGTTAAGCATGGCATTTCCAAGTTTACTTACCATTCGTATTGCATCAATATTATCTTGCTTGTGGTCTGTGCGTATTCTTTTGAATGCATATGTCATTGAATTGTCTTCTTTTGCAATATATGAGCTACAGTACATAGCAGCAGCATATGCATTTAGGACAAATTGTGCATCTGTATTAGCCTTCCAAAGATCTGGAATTTTCCTTGAAAAAATATTGTTCCATATTTGTGATGGTTTTCTTTGTAAGAAAAGCGTAGCCTTGTTTAATGTTGAGCTCAAAGCTTCAATGTATTCATTGTCACTTAAGTCTAATTCTTTTAAGAACATTTGAAAAGTGAATGTTTCCTCATAGTTTGCTTTTTGGAGTTTTGAAAAGATATAAGTGGCATTTGCAGTCATCGCTTCAGTCTTTTGGAGTATTGGTAAAAGTATAGTTGACTTTTGCATTGGTGGGAAAGGGAAATTGTACCTACAAAGTTGTTTTCTTGATCTCTTGCATTTCTTTGTATGATGGTGTTTGGGTAGCATTGCCAAAGGAGGTTCCAAATTTTCAGTGTTACAGGTAATATACTTATCAACAAAAGCTATGACGTCTGTGTTGTTATTTTCTGTGTAGATTGGTGCATTTTTAACCCATATGAGGAAATGATCATGTTCATTTCCTTGATTTTGGAACTCAGTGACTGAGAAGTAATCAATGACATTCCAAAGAAAGAGTCATCTGTAAGTATCAATTTTTTATTGCATTGATTCTATGTTTATAGTAACGTGCACAAGTGATAGGATCTTTCTTGATTAGTTCAAATTTGTCAATGTGTGTTGGGTGATTAGATTCTTGACAGTTTTGTGTTGATTGGTGTAGATTGTGCAGCTCTTGTAATGTTTGAATTAGTGGATCCCAATTTTGCTCAGCACTAGAGAAAGTGATGAAAAATGTCGGTGGTCCTAGTTGTCGAATCATAGCAAATACATTTTTCTTAAGTTGTTGTGAATAGTCTGGAGAGATTCTTATTCTTTTGAAATCAACATATCCAATATCTGATTTAAGAATTTTTTCTAGGTTTGGTTTGTGTTTAACGTCTTTCACAAATAGCTTTCGCCCTTTTAACTGGCCCTTGCAGATTCTTACTGTCATTGTAGACAGTACTTGTTGTATTAGTAGCTTTATAGCTTTGAAAAAAATGTTTGTTGTATGATATGCAAATTGTCTTTGTGACTGTAAGAGCTCCCAGCGTACTATTTTCTGATACGTAAAGCCTTTTACAATGTCATTATCACGTGGTTTGCCAAAGAATAAAGTTGGGAAATTCATTTCTTCAGCATAGATGTCCTTAAATATTCCAATTGGATACTTGTTCTCTGCAGGTACAATTTCAATAATCTTGTCCTCCATGTTATGGATACTTCTAGACTCAGTGAATCCATGGATCAATGTTTCTGATGGGTTTTCATTTTCCATTTCACTGTCTGATTTTGTTTCACTTGTATTTTGTGCACTATTGGCTTCGTTTTCCTTAGTGCATTGGAGAACTTCTTGCCAATCTTGGTTTATGTGGACTTTGTGCATTTTGTATAATGGTGTCCTTGTTAATTGAGTCAAAGCTTGCATGATGACATTTGGGCACACCATGCCTTTTTGAAATGCATTTTTGTATTTTAAGCGTCTTTTCAATGAAACAACAATTGTTTGTGTGTTGTTAATTGATTGTGGTAATGCTCTTTGTACAATGTTCATGTCAACAGGGACATTTATAATAGAACCTGTTAGGCCTATTTGAGACCTTTTGAACCCTAGTTCCCAAATCTGTGCAAATGCAATTCTAAGTGAAACAAGTCATTCTTCTAGATGAGTTAAATTTTGCACATAGCACAATGGTCTGTTAGTTCTTATTTTCTGTGGCGTAGCATACTTTGGAATAGTGGATTGTTTTAATACAAAGTAGCATACATTGCATATGAGATCTGTGAATGGTAAGGAATCTAATTGTAGTAGCTTACAGTATAGCTATTTTTGTTTTTCTTTGAAAATCCTGATGTCCTTGTTGAAACAGAGCACTTGGCAAATTGCACATGGGTGTTTTGGTGTATCCTGTATTGCTGTTTTATAAATTTCTATTGGTGTCAATGTTTTTTTTTCTTTGGGCTGCTAGGTACACTTTCTTTTTGTTTTTCTTTTCTAATCAAGTTCTTCAGGTGATTAAGTCTTATTGTTGATTTATGTTTAAAATTGTTTGCTATGACAAATGGTATCAAATTTCCTTGTTTTTAGGCAAAGCATGTGGCTTGGTCAAGTAAGTTTTTTTGTATTGTGGACGATTTCTGATCAACTTTTTTAGTTGGAGTAAGCTTGTTGAGCATTGGCGAGTTAGATTTTGGGCTTTGATTCTTAGAAGCAGCTCAAAATTTCTAGCCAAAGGGTTTGTATCATGGAACAGTATAGAGACTAATTTTGTATATCCAGAAATCTAAGTACTTTCTTGAAGTTGTTAATGACCAAAGGCTTATATGTATTTTTAACCACTTGGATATCCAGTGAATGCAAAACAAGTCACCCCACAATCCATGCTTGCTATGGTCTATGCATGGGCTTGCAGACAATCGCATCTTGCAGAAGTATGTTTCTTGATCATGTACTTTGTGCAATGTATATAGAGTACCAGGATTTAGTTCATTGTTGTATGATTTAATTGCTTCTTTGTCCTTTTTTTCAAAGCAAGCCAGAAAATAATCTATAGCTCCATTGCGTAATTGAGTTGAGGTGTACTGGTTGTTAAGTAGCACTTGAAGGGAATCAAACAAACAATCGCCAACATTGTATGCAAATGTGCTTAACCTACAAAGGCCTTCAGATCTAAGGACATCGTCAATGTTTGATATTTGAGGATACTTTGGGCACATTTTTTTTATTTCATGTGAACTTATGGGCCGTTTTGAAGTTATGTTTTGTGTTTCAATTTCTAACAATGTTTCAAAGTGTCCACTTAAAGAATTCATGTCATGAAATATTATAGAGACTGATTCTTTGTAATTAGAACTATTGAACTGTAAGTACCTTCTTGCTATTGTTCTTGACCAAAGCGATATTTGTATATTCAACCATTTGGATATCTAGTGAATGCAAAATAGGTCACCCCACAATCCATTTTCTGTGCAATCTGCATGTGGCTTTGCAGATAATCGCATTCTGCGGAAATATGTTTGTGGATCATGTACTTTGTGCAATGTATATAGAGTATCAGGGTCTAGTTCATAGTTGTATGATTTTATTGCTTCTTTGTCCTTGTTTTGAAGGAAATTCAAGAAGTAATCTATAGCTCCATTTCGTAATTGAATTGATGTGTAACGATTATTAAGCAATAGTTGTAATGAGTCAAACAAACAATCACCAACATTGTATGCAAAAGAACTCAATCTGCAAAGTCCCTCGCTCTTAAGCACGTAGTCAATGTTTGATATTTGGGGACGCTTTGTTAACTCATAAGTGTCAACGTCTATCATTTTCTTTGTTTTTCATGTAACCTAATGTATTTGGGAATAGAAAATGTTGGATATGAATAGCATCAAACGCTAGTATCTAGATTACAAAATCTATAATTGTTAACATCGTCGCCTATGTGCTTTTACTCAATAGCATTTGATAGTATGAATCATGTTGTTGAGGATCTTGGAAGTTAATAATCTCTATATATGTTGGAAAATGGATCTTGAGTAGTAGCAGAAGCTTACGTAACATACCACACAACAAACAATTTAATAGAAGCACAAGGGGAAAATAGTATTAATTCTTCAACCTGACCTTGTTATCCATTGTCCCCCAGCAGGATTGTATGTACTTATTCCTGTTACATTGCCAAAGTGGATAAATGAGTACAATGCATGATGTATACTTTTAGTGCCACAAACACAAAACAATATTTTCAGGTAGCTTTGTTTACATGCAACAATTGGTCGACAAGAATCTTTTTTGCTCACATTGTCAATCTCAGTCTATGGTATTTAAATGTTTTGTGTTATTGGATTCCTTTGTTGCTATGTACTTCTAAGCGACTGATTTTTTTCAAAGAAAAAATGATTTTAAAAGCTATTCAGATAAACATGAATCAAGTGGCATGTAGAGAATAGTTTGACAAATCTTTTCTGTTTATAGAAAATCAGGGAAATGCAAAAGCATTGTTTGATCAAAGAAGATCTATGGCTTTTCTTATTTGTGGGAATAGCTTTTAAAATCATGTGTGTTTAAAAAATTTGAGGGAAATGCAAAGGCATAGGTCCATTGAGCAAAAGTGAACGCATAGATTGATTAAATAATTAAAAAAAGAGATTGAAACTCAGAGGTGCAGGCACACAGTGCATACATGCAAAGCAAATGCATTAAATAGCATGTGGGTCGATGAGAAACTGCTGGAATGGCTTGGTGGACATGTATAGCCAGGCTGCTTTGTCCATTTGTTATAGACTTAAGTCAGCTGTTAAGCATGACTATTACTCTGTGCATATTGTTTTTCTATTCTTAGAAGTCTGTGCTCTGGGAGAGTTTATTGCGATTGAGCAAACTTTGTTATAGTTACAGTATCCAGACCCAGAAACGAGTTACTTGAGGCAATAAATAGTTTCTTTATTCAGTTTTATTTTACTTTAGAGGTTTAAAGCACATAGTGAAATTGGCAATGTGAGCAAAAAATAAACTATGGTTAATGTCATTTTGCATGTAAGCAAGACCATGGAAAAATATTGCATCATGTCTATAAGTGACGCAGTACATCATTCATTGTACTCATGTGCCATGTCAGCTTTTGAAATTAACTTTGTAGGCTTTTATTTGCAAAATAGGAAGATTAAACATACGTTAACTTGCACACTGCACAACAACTTGCCATAGATATAAGCAGTCCTATGAAAAAAATTGCCTTAAATGCTAGTAGGTAAAAACCAATGACATAAACAAAGACTTATGACTAAATCGCTATTTTGAAACCGTGAACAAAGGTTTAAAATTGCATGTTAGCAAATTATCTTATTCCTATGGATATTGTATAGATAGTTATAAATATACACACATACAAAACCCGTCGGCTGCTCAAGACAAACCACAGTTTTGCAATTGTGGATACGCATTCTCATTGTATATGTGGAAACAGCCTCTAAATCATTTATGTTCAAAGAAATGAGGAATACAAGATGACAAATGAATATGGAAAGAACTTAAGGCCGTTATTATATTGAAGACCCCAATTGGCATTTCAAGAAAAGCAAAAGACAATTGGAAAACTAACTCCAATCATGCACGAATGATCAAGTATACTTGTAGAAATGTACAAATTGTGATAGGGACAAGCAATTTTTCCTAGTGTTGTTTGTGCGTGGTTGTTTAAATACAGTTGAAAGCATTGATCCCTGTCACAAGGACAAATTAGACAAATGAGTACAGTGAGTGACATATACTATGCTATTTATAAAAAAAAAACAGAATTCTTATGTAGATTCATTTGAACGAGAAACAATCCAAGTAAGAACTTTTGTTTCTTAAAATGCAAATTGCATTTTTATAATTTTTAAATACTTATTGCTATTTGTGTACCCTATAATATAGAACATTTTTTTGCATATGCATGCACCAGGGTAATTCTGTTATTGCAATGGTGGTATAAGCTCTTTAAGAGCAATCAATGGAATAGATCCCATATTTGCTTAACTGCCTAAAAAGGTGTAAATAGGCCACGGCAACTAATCAATACTAAGCCAAAAAACAACACAGACTTGTGCTAGCACTGTTAAGTTCTGGTAAAAACAATTTCTAGCTATTGTTTAATGCCAAAATAGCTATCACTTAACAATGAAAGCGATGTAAATATTGATTTTCTAACTAAATGGGGTCATTTTATTTCCATATGCATAAGTTTATTTTGTACCGTTAGGTAGCACTTACTATTACTTGTGCAATGAAGCCACATGCAAGTAGAATTCATAACTCATGGCATTTAGATACACCCAAGGAGAAATACAAACCAAGGTTGTTGGCATCCTGATAAGAAAGATGATGCGATACATCCAATTAATGTATGGCACAACATCTTATTTAATGAAGATGATTTGGATAGGAATGTTACAAATCAGAATCCTTATTGGTGTTTAAGTAATCCTCTTTTTCAAGACTTTTCAAGGAGATTGCATGCCAATACTATCAGTGAATAAGTGGAATCATATCTTTTAATTGACTTTGTTTGATTGGTCAAATGTGCACAAGGATAGTTATAATTATTTGTTTGTTTTAATTATTATGTATATAAATACTATTCAATAGTTATCTAATTAATTAGATATGAAATGACAAAAGGAAAAAGAAAATTAATTAATTAAGATAATTTGATTCATTAATTAATAAAGTGAATTATCGTGTAAAATCCTCTTTGCTTTATGCTTTAATGACATCGAGAGAGATGCAAGCAATTGTGGAGTTTAAGCTTATATTTGTAAATTGCATTTTCCTGACAGTTTGTAAAGTGCTTTTAACACATTGTCCTCATATTGTTTATAAGGTCCTATTATGGGACATGCTAACAGAACAGTGACTCTAAAACTTGCACTATGGAACAGTTCTGTAGTAATTGAAGATATGCAATCTTTAGAGAGCTCATAAGCGCCAAGTTATTGTTAAGCTGTCACATTCTACGTTGGACAAAAGACAATTGCTTGTCCAAGGGACTAGTCTCTGAAGAATAGCATAGGCTGAGCACTATGAAACCCAATGTGCTTATGGACATTAAAATAAAAGAAAACTGATGAAAGAAACTATTTATTGCCTGGAGTAGCTTGTCTGCAAGTGTCCTTTTTTGGAACCATGACAACCTTTGCCCTGTCACTGTAAACTCTTTCGTAGAAAAGACATATCGACACACACATATATGTATACATATGTATATATATATGTACAGATACATCCATGTAAAGATAGATTAATGCATCTATGGACATAAACATATATGCATCCATATGATTACATGCATATACACATAGATGCATCTACACACACATACATATATGCATAAATACATATATGCATAGATATATCTAGAGTCACATGCATACATGCATATATGCATCTACAAATGTCTACATAGATATGCACATAGGTTAATGCATATGCGCATAGAAACATGCATACATACATACATGCACTGACACATTAAGCAGAAAGTGATTGTGATAGTGAACTAAAGCATTATGAAACAGAGCCCCACGATGCACTTGAATGGAAAGGAATTGTGGAGAGTAACAAATTATCATCTCAAGTAACTTGTTTCTAGGTCTGGGGCCTGCAACCGTAACATCTCTTGCTTAGTGGCTACAAACTCTTCCTCAGAACAAGAGCTTAGAAAACACAAAAAACAACACACGCAAAGTAATAGAAATGAATAGCAAGTAACTTAACTCTATATTAAATGACCAAAGTACCCTGGCCACGCGTGGCCTCCAAGCCATTCCAGCACATTCACCTCGATCCAAATGCCATGCAATGCATTTAATTTATATTCATGCATTATGTACGTCTACCCGCTTTTGATAAACTATGCCTTTGCTTAATTTTAATAAATCAATTTATGCACTCGCAGTTTCCTGATATTTTAATGCATTTAATCTGCATTCATGGATTACGTACCTCTAGCCGCTAACTTCTAAACTATGCCTTTGCTTAAATTTATTTAATCAATTTATGTGTTCACATTTTCCCAAATTTTTAAAATGAAAATGATTTATAAAGCTACTCGGGCGAATAGAAAAATAGAAAAATGCTAATTTTCCAATATATAAAATAGCTCTCCAAGTTCAAACTATACAAAAAAATAAGCAATATGTTAAATGGAAAAATGTGATTGGTGAATGCTGCCAGTTAAATGCATTCCAGGAAAATGCATAAGTATTTCTGCCTACCAGCAAGAACTAATAAAATCATTTCAACCAAATGCATAAGTATTCTTGCCTTGACACTAGGAGCCAATAAAGTTGTCACTATAGATAAACAGTTTATCCAAGTGAGTGCTATTAGGTTTGTTATCTTCAATTTCAAACTCCTTTGATGTTAATGCATTTTCTTTGGTGGTAGAATATGGAGATTCCTTTTTTAATGAGAGTCTGGAAGAAGATGACATATACAAATAAATTTAAGCAAAGACATAGGCTAGAAAACTAACAGCTTCTATCAATAGAAAGGAGACATTTACAGTGACAGAGCAAAAGCTCTTGTGCTCGTTGAATGAAAACCAAGAGACAAGTTACTCAAGGCAACAAATTGCTACTTTTATCTATTTTGCTTCATTTTATCCCAGAAATGCAAGTTGGGTTTCACAATGCATGAAAACACATCTGTGCAAATAACTGCCAAAATTATAATTGCAATGGATGACAATGATAGTGTAATGGATACTAATAGTCCAAACATCAAAATACACCAGCTAGTTTATTTTTAGATTCAATGGAAACAAGTATCAATTGGAAACAGATTAACCTAGCAGTCTATTTATCATAGGTTCTTGAATTCCAAATGCACAAGTGCAAACATGGTTCCCTACAGGCTTTTGCTATGCATTTTAACTATATTGTTGTTTTGCATCGAGCGTAAAGAACCACTGCAACTATGGTTTCCAAACAGATTTAAATCAATAAATGTAAGTCAAAAAAGGTTTCCAATTACACTTAATACTTGAATCACAAAGCATCATTGCTTCAAGCTATAGCAAAAGTGCAGACAGGGACACACAAGCAAATTCAACAATGACATCATCAAACAAGGATTTGTTTGCTATTACTATGACTAACTATTGAACTCAATTGATTCATCAGTCAAACAGCTTGATTCATTATTGACCTAACTTGTTTCAAAGCTATCTTGTTAAACTGATTAGTTAATTTCATTAATGAGTAAAAGATAGAATTGACTTAATTTGCACAAGCTAACTGTAAGATTGACTTGTTCGTTAATTGACATTGATTAATGGTTCAGAGACAGATGGGACAAATTAAATTGTCATGAGCAAAATGTGAGGTGGACTTATTGGCTGCTACGCCACATATACTATGACATTTGAGCTTTCATGAAAATAATAGCGAAAGCAATAGAATAAACAGATGGCTTCAACATAGACAAAGGATACAATTAATTTGGACAGCTATAGGCTATTGAATATTTGTAGCATAAGAAACAGAAAGGAAGATATTCTGAAGATTTTGCAATTTCGGTTTACAATTGCGTTTGCTTCCTTGTCTATAAAGCCTTTTCAAGAAGTTCCTTTTTTTTTGCATATGAATGGCCATTATTGGTTTAATTGATTTGGTGTACAGAGATTTTTTATAATTAACTATAATTAACTATTCATCTAAGCTTGTATGTATCCCTCTATGCAACTGCGTCTACATGCGTCCATGTATTTTTGGATGTGCCACTCTAGCCTTGTACCAATTTACTTTGTTATATGGATATCACATATAGTAACACTAATAAGCTCTTTCACTGTACATAGCAGCTATTTTCGTAAATGCCAGATCGAGCTTATATGTATTAGGATACATATATACTCACGCTAAAAACTACTAAATTATGATCTTTATTGTCACATTTTCGTAGACATGTTACTATTGCAATCAAATGTGTAAAGCATTTGTGTCCAAAGAAATTAGATAAAGCAATGGCAATATGTTACACAACCTTGTCTTATGCCTTCATAGTAGTTTTTTCATTGCATTTCAAGTAAACTAGAAACTAGAATTTTATTCATATTATTTCATCCATGGCATTTACAGCTTTTCCAATAATTGGCTATGACCAACCGTGGAACACAATTAATTCATCAGCCAATTAGCTTGATTGATCACTGAATTAACTTGTTTGAAAGCTATCATGTTAAGCCAACTAGCTAATATGCCACATTCAGTATGACATTTGAGTTTCAAATAAGTCTCATGCACGCAAATCTGTTATCATGTTAAAGCCATGTAAACATAGATGTTCCTATTCCACGGGACCATTTTATTTCCATTTGTCCAAGTTAATTTCATTCCATTATCAAGAACCAATAATTAAATGTTTAAACCAGGTACATGGAACCAGAAAATGCAAATAGGGTTTCAACAATGACATCATCTAACAAGCATTTGTTTGCTATCACTATGATTAATGATAGAATTGACTTAATTTGCATGAGTCAAGTGCAAGATTGACTTGTTTGTTAATTGAATTTGATTAATGGTTCGGAAACAGATGAGACAAATTAAATTGTCATTAGCAAAATGTAAGATGGACTTATTAGCTGCTACGCCACATATACTATGACACTTGAGCTTTCATGAAATCACCCCACACCAGTTCCATCAAATAATGGAAGGGTTATTCAGTGGCTTCACGTATGGTTCCCCTGCCATTGCAAAGAGGGAAGAAAAGTAAAGAAATAAAATGTAAAGAGTGAATCTGATTAGGATGTTGAAAGACTTGTTAAATGAGAAATGGAAACTAAAACATTGAATTTGAGTTTCCATTATCTATTTTTGTTTACTTCTTGACTACTGTTTTATTAAACTGCAGATTGTAAAACACATGGTGTTGTAAAAACAACAACTCACTGACAGTTGTAACACACAATGTGTTGTAAAGTATTTTGTATTACTCTTGATTAGTTTTTTATTGGAATTATTTTGTATTGCTATAATTACTTTATTACTTTCTATTACTGTATTTCAGTATGGACATTTCAAGGTGAAGAACATGAGACATATGCAATGCAATATCACAGGTTTAATTACCAAGGTATGAATGAGCAAGAACTTTTTAGTAGATAGAGGTCATGAACGTTGAACTAATAGTATGACAGTCACCAGAACATTTAAGTAAACCTATGCTCAATACTCTCTTTTCCATTATCAATTGTATTCCCAATTTCATCCATGAAGAATATCCTCAAAGATATAGAATACATGGATGCACAAGCTAGAGAAGTTCTTCATGGATCAAAGATATGGAATTCATTGATGAAAGAAATGGAAATCATGGATCAAAGTGATGGCTAATAGCAGGATCTACAGGTTGACAAAGTTCTTCATGGATGAAATTGGGAATAAAATTGATAATGGAAAAGGGAGTCTACACCATAGGTTTACTTAAATGTTGTGGTGACTGTCCTACTATTGGTTCAATGTTCATGACCTTCATCTACTCAAAGGTTCTTGCTTGTTTATCATGTAATATAGATTTTAGTGACTAGAGATGAATTGTGATTACTTTGAGCATTTCATTTTTTGTTATTTTGTAGATCTGTGTAGTCACAGGAGATGTTGTTTCTGCAGAGTCAAGGCCTGGGACCAAGCTACTTGATACATGTACCCATACACTATGACATTTAAGATTCAAGTAAGTCTCATGCACGCAAATCTGCTATCATGATAAAGGCATGCAAACCCTAATGTTCCAATTCCATGGGGTCATTCCATTATTAAGAACCAATAATTAAATGTTTAAACAAGGTGCATGCAAATAGCAATACAAGTAGGGTTTCATAGTGCTTTAAGACATTGCTATACTGTGATTATAAATTCATATTGTAAGCTACTTCTAGCATTATTTATTCGAGCTTCTTGTTGAAATGCAAAGGTTTCATCTGCGTTTGATAGGTATTATGTAGAAATCCTCTTGTCCATTTACTTCATGCATGTGAGCCCTGTAAGGTCTATATATTATTGACTACTGCAAAGTGGTCCCATAAAAAGGGCTTTGGAACCAAAATTATCTAAACACATGTAATAATGACAGCTTTTGAACTACGAGTGAACAATGTGTTGCTTTGAGCTTTTCCATTGTCATCAAAGCATAAAGGGTAAAAGGGTTTCTGTTAAAAGTTGTGGTTGTTGTCCTCATAGGCATAAACTCGTATTTTAAACTGCTTTTTTACTTCATGCATGTGAGTCAATAGTGTGTTTCTTTTAGCTATTCCGTTGTCGTCAAAGCATAAAGGATAAAGAGGTTCTATTAAAAGTCATGGTTGTTGTCCCCGTAGGAATAAATCCGTATATTAAACTATTTTTAGTATTATCTATTCGAATTTCTTGTTGAAATGCAAAGGTTTCATCTGCGTTTGATAGGTATTATGCAAAAATCCTCTTGTTCATTTTACTTCATGCATATGAGCCCTATAGAGTTTGTATTTTTTAAATTGTTGCAAAGTGGTCCCATAAGAAGGACTTTGGAACCAAAATTATGTCAACGCGTGCGATAATGAGAGCTCTTCAACAATTAGTCAACAGTGTGTTGCTTTGAGCTTTTCCGTTGCCATGAAAGCATAGAGCATAGAGGGATTTTGTTAAAAGCCATGGTTGTTGTCCTCATAGGCATAAATGCAAACAATGGAAGCATAAAGAATGCAGTAGAAACCTTTTTCCTGCCAGCAAGCATAAAAATTCTGTTAGATGTAGTCGTTACTATTTTTGTATCTTGGGGTTATAAAAAACTATGTCAAGAAATGTTGTAGAATCCAAATTACAATGTTGCCATAGAGCAGTTAAGTAATATTGCTTTTCGCTTTTTAGCCTATCTGATACAAGAAATGCAAGTAGGGTTTCATAGTGCTTTAAGGAAATTGTATACTTTGATTATAAATACGTATTTTAAACTACTTTTAGTATTGTTTACTCGATTTTTTTTGTTGAAATGCGAATGTTTCATCTGCGTTTGATGGGAATTATTGTTTATAAGATGTTGTGACATACATTAATTGGATGTATCTCATCATCTTTCTTATCAGGATGCTAACAACCTTGATTTGTATTTGTCCTTGAATGTATTTGGATGCTATGAACTATGAACTCTACTTGCATATCGCTTGGTTGTACAAGTAATAGTAAGCGCTACAGAATGGTAGAAATCACTACTCATAGCATTCATATACACCCATGCACAAATACATGGTATTGAACACATTAACACAAACGTGGTTTTCCAAGGGCTAGTTTGTTAATTGCCTTTGATTAATAGTTCAAATGCACACAAAGCTAATTGCAATAATTTCTTTCTTTGAATTGCCAGGTACTTAAAGGCTAACTAGCAATTGCCTAATTATTTAGATATGGGACAATACAAGGATGAATAAGGAAATATGAACTTGCCTAAATCATCATGAATGATAGAGCTATTTGGTAAAATGCTACATATACTGTGACATTTAAGCTTCAAAGACTACCAATGAACAACAAAAGCTTCAGAACTCTCAGTTAACATGTAAAAGGCCGAGAAAAATTGATCTGCTAACTGAATGGGGTCATTTTACTTCAATTATTTAGCACTTATTCTTAATTTTTTAATCACAATATGATTGGATGGCTAGCCGACGCAATCCACAAAAAGCATTTAAAGGAAATGCAATAGTAATCTGTTATATACATACATACATACATGGCAACATAGATACATGCATTCATATATACATAATTACATGCACACATATATACATGCAAACTTGTATGCATGGATGCATACAAAGACTATGTTTCATGGGATTATTGAAGAGTTAAGTTGCTTTCTATATGCTTCCATATTTTGCATGTGTGCCCATGAGGACAATAATCACAATATTTGACAGTATTCCTCTATCCTTGATGATAGCTCATTAGTTCCAAAGCTCTCTCTATAGGATAGTTGTACATTGCCTATAAGAATCAGATGAATCCTTCGTATTTCAAGGAAAGATTTGAATCAATAACACTTAAAATCATCTAAACTATGACCTTACAATAAAAGTATCCAAATGCATTGCAACAATGTGAAACCCAAGTTGCATTTAAGATGTACAATGAGAGTAAATAGAAGGGAAACTGCATTTGCTTTAAAGTTTGTACAACAATTTCAACAGGTTGTCTAGCCTTTGTCCAAAATATGGTTTTCTATCAGCATAGTCCTTCAACCTTCTTTAGCTCTAACTGCTACTTTGTTAATTGACTTTGATTGAAAGATCAAAATGTGAAATGTGGCCAAGGATAATTATAGACAGTTGTACGTTGCCTCCAAGTTTCAGATGAATTCTTGATATTTCAAGGAAAGGTTTGAATCGATAACACTTAAAATGATTTAAACTATGATTTTACAATCAAAGTATCCAAATGCATTGCAACAATGCAAAACCCAACTTCCATTTAAGATGTACTATGAAAGAAAATAGAAGGAAAAATGCATTTACTTCAAAGTTTCTAAAACAATTTCAACAAATTGTCTAGTCATTGTCCAAAATTTGTTTTTCTACCAGCATAGTCCTTGAACCTTCTGTAGGTCTAACTGCTACTTTGTTAATTGACTTTGATTGAAAGGCCAAAATGTAAAATGTGGCCAAGGATAATTATACTTATTTATCTGTTTTAATTGTTATATATTTAAAGATTGATTAGCAATCCAAACAGGCTCGCCTCTAGTCAGATGCCATTAAATGCATTGATTTTGCATTAATGAATTATGCACCTTTAGCCAGTAGTTTTAATCAAAGTATGCATATGGATTCAGAATCAAACTCTCAAAATTTGAAAAGGTTAAATTTTTGAAACGAAGATATACTTTTGAACCCCAACTGCTTAATTTTTATGAACCATATAGCATATGCCACTCACAATACCCATTTGCAAAGATTGTCCTTGTAACAAAAAGCAACAATATGATTACAAGTACAATCAATATAGTGAGAATCTTGAATAAACCTTTTTCTCTATCTACTATATGCAATTATAAACAAAAGAGAAGGTTCATTCTAGAAACTCACCTTGTACTACTTGCTTGAAGAATTTTCCATAGCTGGACCGCTACACGACCTCTTTTTCTTCCAACCAAAAAGAATTGCACCATGTGAAAAGCTTTCATTAGAAAACAAAAAAACATGTCTTTGTTTTTTCTAAAAGAATAGCAATATACAGTACTCCTACTGCGATGGATACTAATAGCAAAAACCATTTAAACACTACCGAGCATTTTTCCAGATTCAAGAGACACAAGTATAAATGCAGACAAGATTAACTACACAAACTAATTGCGACAGGTTATTGGACCACAAATTTCTAGCAATGAATTTGACTACTCTATTGCATGAATCCTAAAACTGTTCTATGAAGCAATATTACTTAACTGCTCTATGGCAACATTGTAATTTGGATTCTACAACATTTTTTCCATAGTTTTTTATAACCCCAAGATACAAGAACAGTAACAACGACATCTAACAGAATTTTTATGCTTGCCGACAGGGAAAAGGTCTCTACTGCATTCTCTATGCTCCCATTGTTTGCATTTATGACTACAAGGACAACAACCATGACTTTTAATAGAATCCCTCTATCCTTTATTCTTTCATGACAATGGAAAAGCTCAAAGCAACACACTCTCGACTCATTGTTGAAAAGCTCTCATTATCGCACACGTTGACATAATTTTGGTTCCAAAGCCCTCTTTATGGGACCACTTTGCAGCAATCAAAAAGACACAAAATCTACAGGGCTCACATGCATGAAGCAAAATGAACAAGAGGATTTCTACATAATACCTATCAAACGCAGATGAAACCTTCACATTTCAAAAATTCGAATAGATAATACTAAAAGTAGTTTAATATACAGATTTATGCCTACGAGGACAACAACCATGACTTTTAACAGAACCCCTCTATCCTTTGTGCTTTGATGACAACGAAAAATCTCAAAGCAACACACTGTCGACTCACATGCATGAAGTAAAATGAACAAGAGGATTTCTACATAATTCCTATCAAACGCAGATGAAACCTTCGCATTTCAACAAGAAATTCAAATAAACAATACTAAAAGTAGTTTCAAAATACAAATTTATAATCAAAGTATACAATTGCCTTAAAGCACTATGAAACCCTACTTGCATTTCTTGTATCAAACAGACTAAAAAGTGAAAAGCAATACTACTTAACTGCTCCATGGCAACACTGTAATTTGGACTCTACAACATTTTTGACATAGTTTTTTACAACCCCAAGATACAAAAATAGTAACGACGACATCTGACACAATTTTTATGTTTGCCGAGAGGTAAAAGGTTTCTACTACATTCTTTATGCTCCCATTGTTTGCATTTATGCCTACGAGGACAACATCCACGACTTTTAACAAAATCCCTCTATCCTTTATGCTTTCATGACAACGGAAAAGCTCAAAGCAACACACTGTCGACTCATTGTTGAAAAGCTCTCATTATCACACACGTTGACATAATTTTTGTTCCAAAGCCCTCTCTATGGGACCACTTTGCAGCAATAAAAAAAATACAAACTCTATAGGCCTCACATGCATGAAGCAAAATGAACAACAACCACAACTTTTAACAGAACCCCTCTATCCTTTATGCTTTGATGACAACGGAAAAGCTCAAAGCAACACACTGTCGACTCACATGCATGAAGTAAAATGAACAAGAGGATTTTTACATAATTCCTATCAAACGCATATGAAACCTTCGCATTTCAACAAGAAATTCTAATGAACAATACTAACAGTAGTTTAAAATACGAATTTATAATCAAAGTATACGAATGCCAAATACACTAAAAAATGAAAAGTTACCTCTTCTGCGTCAAGCAATTCGTCTCTCACTGTCCAGCGTTTTAATGTATCAAAGCTCTGAAAATTACCAAATTATCACCTCAAATAACACGTTTCTGGGTCTAGACTCTGCAACTATAACATATCCTGCTCAGTCGCTAAAACTCTCCCTCAGAACACCGCTTACAGAAGACAAAAACAACACACGCAAAGTAATAGAAATGCATACCAAGTAAGTTAACTCTATATTAAATGACCAAAGTACCCTGGCCACGCGTGGCCTCCAAGCGATTCCACCGCCTTCACCTCGAGCCAGATGACATTCAATGCATTTAATTTTTATTCATGCACCCCGTACGCCTACCCGCCAGTTTGATAAACTATGCCTTTGCTTAATTTTAATTAATCAATTTATGTGCTCGCAGTTTCGTGATATTTTAATGCATTTAATCTGCATTCATGGATTACGTACCTCTAGCCACCACCTTTTAAACTATGCCTTTGCTTAAATTTATTTAATCAATTTATGCTTTCGCATTTTCTCGAATTTTTAAAACGAAAATGATTTATAAAGCTACTCGGACGAATAGAAAAATAGATAAATGCTAATTTTCCAATATATAAAATAGCTCTCCAAATTCAAACTATACAAAAAAAAGAGCAATATATTAAATGGCGAAATGTGATTGGTTCATGTTGCTGGTTAAATGCATTCCGGGCGAATGCATAAGTATACCTGCCTACCGGCAGGAACTAATAAAGTGAATTTATTTAATTAAGATGGAAGAATAAAGTGAATGAACAATGTAATTAAATTAATTAAATTTAATCATATGTATAGGATTTTAGAGAAATTAATTAAATAATAAATATTTAATTAAATGTCAGGATTAATTAGACATGGCCAATTTTATGCATATACATCTTGCCCCTCTTTGAAGTGACGTGTGAAACACATTGCTTCAAAAAAAAAATTCCTGCTTTTAAAATTTTCTGCATTTAATTTTGCCCCTGGTCGGAAAATTTTAACTGATATGCTCCTGATTAAAAAAAGACGTGCCTGATATGCCTTTTGATTTGAATCTGATATGTTTTTTATTGAAAAAAATGTGGCTGATATTGATGATGCCCCCTCAGGAGGTAAATCACTGATGATGAGAAAAATGTTGAGGTGATGATGAAATTCAGATGATGAGAGGGATGTAGTGATTTAGCACCCAATAATTGATTAAAAGATGTCCCAGTTTGAAAAATAAGGTCAAAGTTTGAGAAAAAATAGAAAAATAAAAATAAAATGCCACAAAAACCCACCTTGGTTGACCTGTAAAAGGTCAAAGGGGTAAAAAGGGCAAGTCATTTTCACCTTTTGACTTTAGTGACTTTTTGCTCTGATGCTAACTTAGCGAGATGGAGATTCCATACCATACACATAGATTCGAGTGGGCCCACCGAAACCAGAGACCAACCGCTTACGGACCACCAGTGAGTCAATTCAATCCTCTTTGCTTTGAATTTTTTTTAATTTCAATCAATTTTTGATGAACTTTTGAGCGGATTTAGAATTTAATAGTTCGTTTTAGTGCATAGAGTTAGAGTTTAGCACATTCAATGTTTTTTGTAGCGCATAGAGGGTGTAAAACAATGCATTTAGGATAGAATAGGAAATAGATATTTTAGCACATCCGATATTTAGAATAGCGCACCTAGGATGCCTATAGGAAAGTGGTACTTTATCGCATGGAGGAAATTGATTAGCACATTTAGGAACGTGCCCCATCCAGTGATATATTAGCGCATATAGGAAATAGATTAGTGCATCCAGGCTTCATGCGCATCAGGTAGATGAAATGGTGCATACGCTTAGGGGTTTAGTGCATATAGGGCAGAGCACATAGGGGAATTGATACAACGCTTTTAGGACATAGAGTGGCTCATCGGGGGATTTAGTAGATCGAGGGAAACTTCAGCGCATTTGGAGTTCTAGTGCATAGAGGCCATAGATTAGTGCATCCAGGAAATTTAGGTAGAATGCATTGTTTGATGAAAGTGATGAAAATAATGATGATGTATACTGCTTCTTTGGTCAAGAGATAGATAAATTTTCTTGTCATCATGTTGATATGGATAGAAATGATAGAAGATCTGATAAATGATGAATTGATAACTTTTCTTTCCAAAATAGAAAATAAAGAGTAGATAGTTGATAACTTTGTTTCCATTGAATGAAAAACAAAGAGTAGCATGATTGATATGACTTCTGATAAATTTATTTTCTACGATAGAAAAAAATAGTAGATGATGTGATTGAAAACATATTTGCATTCGTGACCGAAGTACAAATAGGAAGATGATTTGATTGTTGATAAGTTTTCTTTCCTGAAAAAGAAAACAAATAGTAAATGAATGATAGAGTAGATTGATTTGATATTCAGATAGATAGATTTTTCATTGATTTCATGATATGAGTCACTTAGATAGAGCATTTGATATGGTTAACTGATATGATGCATTGATATGGGTCACTGATAGGGATCACTGATAGATAGATATGGGTTGTGATTGCATGATGTTAAGTAGACTTTGATATGAGTTTGATTGATTGTCTTTGTGATGACCAAAAATAGGAGGTTTTCAAAAACCTCCATATCAGAGAGTGCTTCCCTGTGGGTTGGGATAGGATACGAGATATGACACCTACAGATGTACAGTTGATAGTGAGATGTGGGTTGGGACCTTTGTTGTCTATGCCTCATATTTGGGTCAACAGGGGACTGTTGACCACAATAGCAGAGAGGTGGCATTCTGAGCATAACACCTTTCATTTGCCGACGGGTGAGATGACAATGACCCTAGAGGATGTATATAGGATTTTGGGGATTCCAGTGGTAGGTGATGTTGTGGTTTATGACCACAAGGAGCTAGGTGGTTCAAATATACTCAGGAGAGTGTTTGAGGATGATCACATAGCAGGGTATTGGGTGCCATGGGCAGATTTGAGGAGATATTCGGCTTGACCCGCAGTTTTGAGTGCATTCATTGGAGTCTTCCTTTGTTCGGACCACCGGTCAAAGGTACTATTAGTTGGGTGGGGGAGGATCATTGAGTAGATGATAGGTTAATGGCGGTGATATTCCTGGGGGAGCTGCATGTTAGCATATTTGTATCATGACTTGCATCAGGTAGTGTGCAAAGGAGCAACCAATTTGCCATGTGGTGTTACCCTGCTCTAGATTTGGGCATGAGAGCATATTGTTATTACTAGACCACTTGGACCTAGGGATAGGCCACCAGGCAGGCTGTGTGCATATTCATATTCAGGTGTACTTTTCCAACCCAAGCTAGGAAAGTTGGATTACTAGAGATGGATTCTAGATGATGTAGATTCAGTGATATGGAGGCCTTACATAGATTATGAGGTGTGGGATACAAATCATCTTGAGATGCCTTTTGTATGTATGCTCTGATATTTGATAGGTCAGACCCCTTTTATTATAGAGATATTTTTTTCTTTGCGAGTACAGAGACAATACGGATATACTCAGGGGATGCCTCAAGGCATTGCACACTATGTGCGGCACAAGGATGATCTTAGATGGGGGTCAGGCATTTCATATCAGGTCACTTATATAGAGTATATAGGTTTACAACCTGAGGCATGGGATTACAAGCCCAAGATTACTGATGCAGGGATGTTCGAGGAGTACTTTTCTTATTTTCACACACACCCATTTCCTCATTTCACATGTCTAGATGATTCGATGCCCATTTTGATGGCACATCAGCCAGGGGGGAGGAGACAAGAGGATGTGGCAGGGGGGAGCAGGAAGTTGGTGGAGGGGAGGAGGAGGAGGATAGTGGAGATGAGGAGGAGAGTGGAGATGGGGAGAACTTTGATGATGGCAATGGGGATGACGGTGGAGATGGTGGAGGGGATGAGAAGAGGCTAGTGAGATAGAGTCTAGACATGTTGGGAAGTGTACAGATCATGCAGAGGCCAAGGACTGGTATTGGATGGAGGATAGTGATTAGGGTCCCTTCTACAGTACAATAGGCACATATAACTACTCTACAGGCCTAGGTATAGACTCTTTAGGGGTAGAAGGAACAACTGCAGAGCCAGTTGGCTCAGGCTCAAAGTTTTGCAGTGCAGTTACAGACATAGCTGGCACAGGAATAGGTGCAGATATAGGCATAGGCGTAGGCACCTCCTCCTGCCTTGGACCCACAGGTGGCCCAGTTGATAGTAGAGAGAGACTCCTTCAGACGCAGGGTATTAGAGGAAGAGGGGGTTGTTGAGAGACTCATGGGAAATATCAAGAGTGCATCTTTGCGAGAGGCCATTACAGAGGGATTCGAGATTGCTAGGGAGGCTGAGCATTACCAGATTAGATATGAGGAGTTGTTCCCTCCTGAGCATAGAGAGCCTTACCCTTGGTCCCACAGCAGATCCAGGAGTAGGTCACAGAGTGTGTCACACAACAGAGGGGTCTCACGGCCTCGACATGATCCTAACACAGGTGGTAGTGGCAGGCCACTAGTCTCTAGACCAGCTCCATTAGGGCGCTCCACTAGCCAACCTTGATATGTGATTTTTATTGATGTAGTATTATTGATGTACTTCACACATGTATATCATTTTTGGAGCATGTACATTATTTTTGATCATATCTTATGCATCTCTCTAGAATTTTTAGTTTCATTGGACATTGAACATTTGTATTTATTTTTGATGAGCGATGATATGCAGCGGTGATGAGTTTTGATGATTTGCATTTTTGATGTGATGATGATAGGGATATGCATTTGTTTGTATATGTTATGAGATGGATTTGTGATGCCTTTTATGGTTTAATGACTAACCTATGATGTAGGATGATTCATGATATGCTTATGATGACGATTTGTGATGCATACTAATGATGTCATGTAGGTGGATGACCTATGATGTGATTATGGAAATATGCAATGGGATATATGATATGTTTATGAAAATGCAATGTTTTGCAAATGATGTGGAAATGTAAAGTATGTATGCATTTTTTTTTGGATTTTTCAAATGCATAAATGATGATGTGATGGAAAATGGATGATGTGTTTATGAAATGCATCATGAATTTGTAATATGTATATGAATTAGGAAATGATATGAAATGATATGTGATATGGGTCAAATGTTATGTGAAAAATGACATGATATATAAATGATATGAGAATGATAAATGATTAAAGATATGATATGAATGTAATGTGACAAATGAAAAATGATATGAATAATGGTATGAAGTCGAAATGAACATGATTAATAATAATGAGATGTATGATAAGATGATAAATGATATGTAACTGTGTAGAATGAATATGAAAATGATAAGTAAGATGTTAATGATATGAAGATGATAGATAATATGAAAATGAAAGTGATATGAAATACCTAATGGATACATGAATGATATGAAAATGAATGATAAATGATAAACTATATGATATGTATAGGACCTAGATGAAATAATAATGATTAATGAAATGATGATGAAGATGAAAGATGATAATGAAACAAATGTCCAAATGTCCTCCACAAATAGTCCAAAGAGACATGACAACCATTGATATTTTTGTTCAGTCTTTTAAAACTCTGATGCAAATCCAATTTGCAGATATGTACAATGATCAAAATGAAATGCAACGAAAAAAAACCAATCATTTGTTGAGCCCTTTGTTAGCTTTCTTGAATCATCATAGAGAATTTTAAAATGTTGGAAGTATGTACAAGCATCAGAGGGGAAATTAGTACCAATGATGACCAGAGTACAAATCTCATGATTTTTGATATAGCAAGTGAGCACAAGCATCGAGGTATAATTGAACTGAGATGACCTGAGTATTTCTAGCATAAACAAATAAAGATTAACCACTTTCTGATGCAAATTTTGAACTGTCATCAATGATACGCTTTGGGAATCATGTCTTGTGACATATTTGCAACAGATTGATGGTTAACCTCAAGACAACAAACAAAGAAAAATCATCCTCTTTGCTCGCCACTCTAGTTCAGTACATCATTGAGTGTGCTCTAGAGGGATGATATCAAAATTCAAATAACCATTTTCAAAATATAATACTGATATTCCAAACATTTATTCAGATTTTAGATCATCCAGATATGTGTTATGATATGGTACTTGCTGAAAATGGTTTTGATATTCATCAATGAGTGGATAGTTGTTCATAGGATTTGATTGTTTGTTCACATGATTGGATTTTATGTCATTGTCTAGCTGTTTTGGTAGAACCTAAAAGTTGATTTCCCTTGGCATGCCAACGTTTGTCTCTAGTATTGACACAACTTGCTAAAATGAATATGTACAATGATCAAGCCATGGTAAGGCGTTATCGCTCTAGGAAAATGATGGCAATGTGATGTTGTTATGGCCCTAAGATGATGGTGAAAAGAAGACTGAGAAGCTAAGTGCAGAACATGAACTAATAGATGGAGAGCTACAAATAGCGTCTATTTGCCAAATTTTCACTATATGTCTTTATTGCATTTTTCTAAAAAAAAAATCATGACATTTTCTTCTATTTTTGTTATTTTTTCCAGATATTTATGGATGATGATAACTGATTTAGACATAATACTTCTTCAGGTGCATGATGTTGATGGGTTCATCAAACAGGTCCCCTTATGGCGTTGATAGCTTGTATGCTCCTAAACTGTATATTGTGATGACCATGTAAGGACCCAACCAATTCAGTTCAAACTTTCCTTTCTTCTCTTTGTCTTGCTGATTTTGTGGGTTTTCCTTCAAAACAAGATCACCGACCTGAAAAGTATGTGGCTTGAATCTATGATTATAGCTATGAGACATCATCTGTTGATATGCTTTCAAATGATCAGCTGCTCATTGTCTCTTCTCATCAAGGAGTTCGAGCTCTTGTAGTCAGGAAACTCTGTATTCATCATCTATGATTAAACCTTTAAGTGATACTCTAAGTGATGGAATCTCAACCTTTAGAGGTAATATGGCTTATGCTCCATAGACAAGAGCATACGGTGTTGCTCACGTTTGTATTCTGATGCTAGTTTTATAGGCCCATAATGCGGGATTGAGTTGTACATGCCAATCTTTCCTTGCATCATTCACAGTCTTTTTCAAGATTTTTAGTATGGTTTTGTTTGAGGCCTCTATTTGGTCATTCCCTTGTGGGTAGTAGGGTGTTGAATATCTATGCTAGATACATATCTCTCACAAATTTCATCAACATCTTGATTCTTGAAGGGTTGTCCATTATCTGTGATGATGGAGTTGGGAATGCCATACCAACAAATGATATAGTTGAGTATGAACGATGAGATTTGTTTTCCGGTAACCTTAATGAGAGGTATTGCCTCAATCCACTTGGTAAAGTACTTTGTCGCTGTGATGATGAACTTGTGTTTTTTGATGATGAAGGATGAATCTTGCCAACTAGATCTAACCCCCATTGAGAGAATGGTCAGGTTGGCGTGAACGGTTGTAGTTCTTGTGTTGGTGCATGAATGAGATTCCCATGTATCTGACATTTTGAGCACTTCTTTACGAAAGTGAATGATTCTCTTTCCATTGTAGGCTAGTAGTAACCCATTCTAATCAATTTCTTAGATAAGGTTAGTCCACTGGAATGAGTACCACAAATGCCACCATGAACTTCTTGTAAAGCCTTGTAAGATTCATCATGTTCAAGACATCGAGGTAAAGTACCATCAAGACCATGGTGATAAAGGATGTCAGCGATAAGGGTATAGCGAGAGGATTGGCAGATAAAGTTATGCTTTTGGTTTCAGGATAAGTCAAGTGGTAAGATGTCATCTTTTAGGTAGGCATAAATCTTTCCATACCAAGGTGAATCAAATCCTACTAAGTGGCAAATGATTTGGCTTTCAGGTGTGTCATAGGCAGGTGCAAATGATTGTTCCACTAGAAATTCATAGTGAGCTTGATTTTCTGGGAGTTGTAGCAATGATGCAATCATGGCCATGGCATCGGCTGCTTTGTTATCAAGTCTTGGAATCTATATGAACTTGATACCCATGAATTACTTCTTGAAATCATCAACCATCTTCTTATATGGCAATATTTTGTCATCTTTGGTTTGATAATCATCATTGATCTTATTTATGACTAACTGTGAGTCACCATAAACTTGTAGTGTTGTGATCCTCCATTCCAATGCAATCTTGAGTCCAATGATTAAAGCTTCATACTCGGCTATGTTGTTAGTGCATGGAAACATTATCCTATATGATTGAGGAATGGTATTTCCTTGAGGGGTGACAAAGAGTATTCCTACCCCCGATCCATATTAAGTGAAAGAACCATCAAAATATAAAGACCATGGTTATTTTGATTATGTGGTGAAGACGTCAGCATCTAGAAATTCAATACGCATGGGATGCTTTGCTTGTAGTGGTGCATCAGCTAGTTGATTGGTGATAACTTTTTCTTTGATTGCTTTGTGATCAACATAATGGATGTCAAACTCACTCAAGATCATAACCCATTTTGCTAACCTTCTTGTTAATGTAGCCTTGCTCAATAGATACTTAAGTGGATCAATCTTTGCAACAAGATTGATTGTATGAGTTAACATGTAGTGCCAAAAAATTTGTGAGGCAAAGAATACTACTAGACAAGCCTTCTCGATGAAAGTGTAGTTGAGTTCATGACTTGTTAGCATTCAGCTGATGTAATAAATTTCAGGTTCCTTTCCTGTAGAGTCCTCTTGTGCTAATAATGCCCCCAGAGATGTCTCTGTTGCGACAATATATAAGATTAGAGGTTTTTTCTGGATTTCGTGGTACTAGAACTAGTGGGTTCATTAGGTACTGCTTGATCTATTGAAAGGCCATTTCACACTTGTCATCCCATCTGAAAGGAACATTCTTATGCAATAGATGTGTGAAAGGTAGACTTTTATCTACCAACTATGCGATGAACCTTCGTATAGATTAAAGTTGTAGACATGTAAAATATACCGATTGACATTGTGCATCTAATCCTAACTACTAACATCGTTTCATCCTACATCATCCCTCGGTCTAACCATTTAATCAAATCTCCTTATCTAATTAAATTCATCAATATTCCTCTCTTAATTGAATAAATCATTTTATCTAATCAAGTCATTTGTTTGTTAATTAAATCAATCAATTTGATCTAATCATCCCTATTTAACTAAATAATTAATTTTATTTGATTAAATCTCTAAAGTCTATCCATTAAATTAAATAAATTAAAACCTTATTTGATTTAATCTAACACCATCTCTTTTAATTAAATAAATCAAAATCTTTATTTGATTAATCTCTCATCATATTCCTCTCTTATTTGATTTAAATAAATCCATAAATTTGAGTCAAATAGGTCACATCATCTAACATCTCCTATTAAATTAATTAACCCTTGATTAATTTAATCTCATCTCATGTCCCATCCTCTAGATTTTGCAAGTTGCACATGAAAATAGATTTAATTCATTTATTAAATCTCCATTTTCCTCACAAGGCATCTTTTACAATATTCTCTCAATTTGAATTAAAAAATTCCAAGTCAACATGTACATCCAACAAGGCAATAACTTCATCTTACATGTCCTTTTCCTTGAGCCAAGTGGCATTTATTGCAATTTCCCTTCCCTCTTGCAAGTCATTTCAACAAATTTGAATTTAAAAAATATGCATTTATTAGCACATTCCCCAAATCTTGCACATCCTTCATCCATTCATAGATTGACAAGTGGCATAATTCAATTGGATGAATGTTAGTCCCACATTGCTCAAATTTATACATTCATCCTTCTTGGCATTTTATAAATAAATAAATCTTTCAAGGTATAGAACCAAAAATCCAAAAAAATTAGAAAATGTCCTGAAAAAATGGTTACTTCAGCGAAAACCTGGCTAACAGGCATCTTGGTGACAACAAAAAAATCAAAAAAGAAAAAAATTCAAAAAAATCAGAAAAAAGGATAAAAAATAGTAAAGAGAAGAGAAAAATAGTCCTCTAGTGAAAACCACTTTGGTGGCACTTTGGGCAAGTACCTTGGTGAAAACCTGGCAAACAGGTACCTTGTGTAAATAAGCACTCTCCATCCACCAGGATCTTTTATGGCTTGTTCTGCATCATCCATCTAGTTCACTTCCATCATCCATCGCATTCGGATTTGCATCCATCACTCATCCACTCGCATCTGCACCATAGCTTGGTCTTGTTTTCGTATCATGATCCCTCCTAGTACTACTCAACCCATCCTCAAGGTTAGTTTGTCCTGCCTTTATTGGAGTAGTCTATTGCATCACACTGGGGGCATGTTCTCATTGAATCGGATTCGTGTATATTCTTAAAGTCCTCAAATCAGAAAATCCAAAAACATTAGAAAATCCAAAAACATCAAAACATCAGAAAATCCAAAAACATTCAAAACATATCAAAATCCCAAAAACAGGTCAAAAAGTCAGTCAAAAAGCCAAAAAAAAAAGTTGTCTTGTCAAACTACGTCATCTCTAAGCTTGAACATAGGCAAGGTTGATCTTTGATCATCCCCCGAGACACTTAGGTCAGTCCTTTAGGGGTCTGTCATAATAAACTAATAGTTTATCATGTATATCTTCATCTGTAAATCAGTGAGGTCATTAGTCGAACTACGTGGTCTCTGCGTGTATAATGTATGCAAGGCTAATCTATTGATCAGCCCTTGAGGCCCCTAGGATACGTCTTTAGGTTAGTCTCTTGGTCAAAATCTCAAAAAATCCCAAAAACATTGGAAAATCGAAAATCAAAACATTTGAAAATCTCCAAAAAATAGCCTCAAAACATTGCAAAATTCTAAAAACACCCAAATATTTGAAAAAATCCATCCATCTCATCTTGCTTGCACCCGCAATAACACCACTCATAATAAACTAATCATCATCCTCAACCTTTGGTGAAACAGTTAGAAGCAAGTCTAGCAAGTTAAAAGTAGAAAACTCCAAATGTCAAGTCTCAGGTCTAAGTCAATACATAAGCAAGTTGGTCAATTCTTTGTGTCGATAGCCCATCATCCAATCAGTCCCATATCAATCATCTGATAACATCATGTCCTAGGATGAATCCTTCCTACAATGGGAATTATTTATTAGAAATAGCACTTTGGATAAATGAAATGACGTGCCGTCATCCACTAACATGTCCTAGGATGCATCCTTCCTACAATGGGCATGATCTTTTGGCAATAGTTTCGGTTCCTATCCTTGAAAACACATTCTCTTTTGGTTAGCGGTATTGAAGAACATCAGCTTGTTTTTTTACTGTCTTTATCTTTTGACTTATCTTATTGCGCTCATTCCAAGGACTTCTTGATGATATCCCAAAACAAGGGATTTAGAGAAATAGGAATGGGGCAACGATCATTATCTTTTGTCTGCTATTCTTGTTGGACGTTCTTGTAATATAACCTTGGTGAATACTTGCTTTGTTAGGTATGTATGGAGGAGGTTTTGGACAACTTGTTGACTTTTGCATGGATAGGTTTACTTTTTTGTGTTTTGGTCTGAGGTGTTTGAAACTTCTAAAGTGCATCCTAGCAAGGTTTCTGTATGTCAGGTGTGAACAAGGATACTCCTATTTGCTTGTCAAATTCAAAGTCCATCTCACTAGATACAACGCCATCCTGGTTTTCTATACCTTGATGCATCGTACCATGTGTGTTATCAAACGTAAGAAAATTTGGCCCTTTGAAAATCCCAATTCCTTGGCAAGTAATCATCATCATCATCATTTGTATTTGCATCATCTTGTGTCTTCTTGAAATGACTTCTTCTTTCTTTGCTAACTACACTAACAAGGTACTATGACAGTTGATCATCATCACCATCATCGTCATCGATCCTGCATCCACAAATCATTAGCATATTGCATAAACATGTTATCATAAGCATCCATTGCATCCATTCCTTGCATCACATTACATCTATCACATAAATCATCACATAACATCTACATAAGCATTTCATAATCATTTTTGCATAATCATAAAACAATAAGTATATAGGCATTTAATTCGTTGGCATACATACTTGCATAACATCATGACATCATCTCACCACATTACATTCACATTACATTACACATCATCATGTCACTTTGCATTAACATATCATTGCATCCTATTAAATGCAGCACAAACATTACATCATCATTTAATATGTTTAGGATAATAGCATTTGTTATTCTAAGCATCTTAAAAAAACAAAAAAACCAACAAAAAACCACCTCATTGGCATTACATAAAACCATCTCATTTGCAAGTCATCTCATAAATAGCATCACAAATCATTCATTGCATAAACCATTCCACATAAAGCATAAGTAGAAAATAGTCCATCACATACAAAGCATACATCCATCCATAATCATCTCATATATAAGCATATTCCACACATCATTTCGTGCATATACCATAGATCATATCATTTTACATATTACAAACCATATCACATATTAGATTATTCCATATAGACAACATCATTGTACATCACGTAAATGCATCTGCATATCATAGGGCAACATAATATAGATTTGTTAGTCATAATCATAAAGCATACATCATTAGAAATAAATACATCCATATAACATCATTGCAAAACATATAGAAATAAACCATCCATGCATAAATAACGGGTACACATCCCATCACATCAAAATCATCATCGACTTATATATCATCAAATAACTGTCATAGTACAAAATAAATCGGATCACTATACACATATGTCAATCAATACAAAAGGCCCATCGGGCTATCAAAAATGAGCCCATAAAGCACAAAAAGTATCATATCATCTCGATCAGGCTCAGTCCCTATTAATGCTGCCCTCGCCTCTATCACCATGACCCTCTGCTAGTCTATGGCTAGCCCGCTCTGAATACTCTGGGACTCGCTCTGCTCTAGGTACGGCCTCATGATAAAACTACCAATAATACTTTGCCTCTCAGATGGCATCCCTATAGGATCGAATTGGCATTGTACCCTGGGACAAGGAGGCTGTCATGCTCTCTATCTATTGTCTCTGGCCTGGCTCAGTGGCTTCCTGTAGCTCTGCTGTACGACCTAATCCCTATTGGCCCTGAGCTACTCTCTCTTGGCCCTCGCCTAATCTCTCTCAACTGTCACGGCCTAGATCTGGGCCTACAACTGCGCAATCAACACATCTTGAGCATCTACTTGTCCCACTAGTTGTACCTATGGCTACACCCGAGGCTGATCCTAACCTCGTGGTGGCTCCTGCTACTGGTCCTACATATGCACATCTCCATGCCCTAGTTGGACTGGAGTCACAACTAGCTGATCCTGTCGAATCTTAGCTCTTTGGCCTCATCCTCCCCCTCTACCTCTAACTCTCCATAGATCTGGGTCTACACCTGGAATAGTCAACTAAAGTGGAGGTCAGAACCAATCCCTGTAGCCCTAAGTGGTACCTGTATCTGCTAAACCCTGATCATAAGCCCATGGTCGAACCACCAAGTGCCTAAAGTTGTCCACGGCCTCTAAAGCAGGAATCTACTATCCCCATGACACCTATGTCATGTTGCGGGTGAAGATGGCTACGTAGTCATCAACAGGCGGATCCTGCGGCTCTCCGAACTGACTTTGCATGCACCTGGGTAGGTACCTCTCAATCATAGTATGCTCTTGCCCCTGCATATACCGGTCCTAGCGGAAATAGAATAGTTGATTGACATCATCAGCCCATCTAGGCCAACCAAGGTACAGTCGCCAGGTGAAAACCAGCATCTCGTCTAAGAACCACCTCTAGTAGGGGATCTAATGCTCACGGGTGTGTGTAAAGGACACACCGCCTCTGTATCGACACATGAGGGGATAGTCTACCCCCATCAGAAGTGGAACGAAATGTGGACGTAGCACAAAAATGTGCTCCCACACCCAGACGTGAAGTAAAGTCACCCCTGCCCCCAATGCTCTATCGTCCATGTAGATGTACTCATGGAGGTCCCTATAAAGTGAAGCTAGAAGAATAGGCCCCCATGCAAAATGAACTGGCCTATCTTGGACCATCTGCTCCCAGCAATGCCCCTAGCCGGGACTGAAGTACCACCCTCGTCTGTCAGGGGCAACAAGACCCAAAATGATAGCTGCAATCACCCAGTGGTAGGGAGGGGCCAAGATCCTATGTCGCTCAAGCTCTATCTCTCCCTTGTAGAAAAAGATGTCCCATGTGGCAAGGACTCTGTGGCAGGCCTCGCGCCCCTCGTCCATATCAAAAATCGCTCGTCGGCCATGAATCAACAATCACAGAATACGCCAAACGTCCTCTAGGGTGATGGTGGCCTTGCTAGTGGGAAGATGAAACAAAGACGTCTCGCTATGCTACCTCTCAGCCAGCGCTGACAACATCCCTAGGTGAGTGTGCACGGGCTCTGCGTACGTAATGTGCCACAACCCTGCAATCCAGAGTCGATCCTGGTCCCTGTCGCTCAAGTCTCGCAAAAAGTCAGCCAAATCCCGCGACCTATGCTCTCGAGAGTAAAGCTCCCTCGCCGTGTTTTGCATCAAGGAAGGTCAGCATGTTAAAAATTTTGAAAAATTTATAATCGAGCGCTCCAAAAACTTCTCCAGCGGTGCAACTCATGATGGCGTCATAGTTTGATTTTTAATCAAACTCTAATGCTATGCCCTAAAAATAGCAAAATGGCACCGCCGCAGTGCACTTTCCCTTCCAGCATCACAGTTTGGGAAAATTTAGCGCTGCCACATCGCACTTTGTCAAACCACCCCGCCAGCATCGAGCTCAGCGTCATAGTTTTTAAATTTCAAATTGCACCACTACGGCACAAAATCACACCACGTGGCACAGTTTTCCTACCAAGCGGTGCCATATAGCGCCGCTGTAGGTGAACCAACCCTTTAAAGCATTAAATGAAGCATTAAATGAAAAAATGAAGCTTAGGTAAGGGTCACATACTAGTGCGTGGATGCCAGGTGGTCGCTGGTACGTCTGAACTCGATTAGTGATGTGTAGGGGAAGCTGTCATTGCGCCATATCGCTAGAGAGTTAGAGCTCAAATCTCAAGGTTGCTAGCAGAGGTGTGTGAAAAGGACTTGAAAGTAACCCCTTGGGCCCCTTTTAAGCCTAAAAATTAGGGTTTTTTCACCCTGATTGGCTGTTCTACTAGGGTTTTGGACCCACGAACCAGTTTCTGTCTGGTTGAGGCTTTTTTTTATTGTTTTATTGCATTTAGACACATTTTTAGCCTCCCGGAGCCCTTTCAGACCTTTCGGGTACTCTATCCTCTTTTTTCGCGAGATCACCCAAAAATTGAAATTTTCATCCAATCTCTCTAGGGGGCATTATAATGGCATGCTTTCGCTTGCCAGGCAGTAGTGGGGAAAGTTTTTAAATATCAAAAAAATTTGGCTTCGATCGAGATCGTTTATTCTTTGAACCAACTCAATGAGTGCATTGCTTCAAAGAGGGGCAAAATGTAGACACATAAAATATATCGATTGACATTGTGCATCTGATCCCGACTACTAACATCGTTTCATCCTAAATCATCCCTCGATCTAACCATTTAATCAAATCTCCTTATCTAATTAAATTCATCAATATTCCTCTCTTAATTGAATAAATCATTTTATCTAATCAAGTCATTTGTTTGTTAATTAAATCAATCCATCTGATCTAATTATCCCTATTTAATTAAATAATTAATTTTATTTGATTAAATCTCTAAAGTCTATCCATTAAATTAAATAAATTAAAACCTTATTTGATTTATTCTAACACCATCTCTTTTAATTAAATAAATCAAAATCTTTATTTGATTAATCTCTCATCATATTCCTCTCTTATTTGATTTAAATAAATCCATAAATTTGAGTCAAATAGGTCACATCATCTAACATCTCCTATTAAATTAATTAACCCTTGATTAATTTAATCTCATCTCATGTCCCATCCTCTAGATTTTGCAAGTTGCACATGAAAATAGATTTAATTCATTTATTAAATCTCCATTTTCCTCACAAGGCATCTTTTGGAATATTCTCTCAATTTGAATTCAAAAATTCCAAGTCAACATGTACATCCAACAAAGCAATAACTTCATCTTACATGTCCTTTGCCTTGAGCCAAGTGGCATTTATTGCAATTTCCCTTCCCTCTTGCAAGTCATTTCAACAAATTTGAATTTCAAAATTATTCATTTATTGGCACATTCCCCAAATCTTGCACATCCTTCATCCATTCATAGATTGACAAGTGGCATAATACCATTGGATGAATGTTAGTCCCACATTGCTCAAATTTGTACATTCATCCTTCTTGGCATTCTATAAATAAAGAGCTCATATCCTCATTTGATCATCCACAAATTATGCAAAGTTATTATGCAAAAATATTTAGCCAAATCCATCCATCAATTTTGAGTTCTTAGCTAGGTTTTTGCAGATTTTGGCTTGGAGCTCTCATTTTTCACCATCAAAGTAGATCAATCTCCATCAATATCTCAATCCTGCATCTTAGGAATTGGGAAAAGGGCCAATTTTCACATCAAATTGGCACCAATTCCCCCATGGGATCATGTGTTTGCTTTTCTAATTAGGATTCAATCTTTGTTTTGTCATTTTCATTTTGTTCTTCACTATTTTCTTCCTAATTTGAGTATTGTAAATTTTTTTCATGGGGAATGCTTGTTTTAGCTTGCAATCTCTTGTTTAACTTGTTTATTCTTGTTGTTTTGCAGGTACTAGGACTAGGGTTCGCACAAAAGTCATCCTTGTAATGACCTCAACTGACTGATATCCCTTGGTGGAGGCATTTCCATGATTGCTTGTACCTTGGCATGATCTACTTCAATCCCATTTGCTGATACTATGTATCCTAAGATATTTCCAGATGTGACCTCGAAAAACACATTTCTTATGGTTGAGGTGAACTTTGAACTTTTCTAACCTTGCAAATATTTTGGATAACACTTCAAGATGTCCTCTTGTGTATGAATTTGGAAATATATCATCTACATAATCTTCCATGAATGTGTGCATCATGTCATGAAAAATTGTAGTCATCACTCTTTGATATGTAGCTCCAACGTTCTTTAGACCGAAAGGCATGACGTTCCAACAATAAGTCCCCCATGGACATGTGAAAGTTTTTTTATCCTGGTCTTTAGGTGCAATCTTGATTTGTTTGTAACCAGAAAAAGCATCCATTAGTGAATACATGGCATGGCTAGCTATCAGATCAACTATAGTATCGATGTTTGGAAGTGGGAAGTCATCCTTAGGACATGCCTTATTAGGATCTATGAAATCTGTGCAAATTCTGATATGTCCGTTTGGTTTGGATACAAGAACAATGTTGGAGATCCATTCTGCATAGTCGATTGATCTTATGAATCCCACATCAAGGAGTTTTCTAAGTTCTGCTTTAACTAGTAGTGCGACATGAAGATACATCTTTCTTAGTTTTTGCTTCACAAGCTTAACCCCTGGTTTGATAGACAAGTGATGCATGATAAGATCAAGATCAAGACCTAGCATGTCCGCATAAGACCAGGAAAAAATGACTTGATTTTCTCTTAGAAATTCCATGAACTCGGGTACTTCTTTATTTGTCATTGATGCAGCTAACTGTAGAATCCTAGGTTTTTCTAAAGTTTCAAGATTAACCTCTTTTGTAGTCTCAATCAAGATAGGTGATCGCTCATGATAGTGCTTCGGGAGAGTGTCAAGCTTCCCATCATTTGGTTCCTTAAAAAGGTTTTCACTATTTGATGCACTCTTTGTTTTATCTTTTGTTTGATCTAACACTGCCAGATTTTGGTTTTCACTGTTAGATCTTTCTTTTTTATTTTTCTTTTTGCAACTAGGAGACTTGACACTCTCCTGATTAAAGGCTCTATGTCTAAAATCGCTAGTGGAAAAATCATTTGTGTCATCTGCGGAAAGGAAGTTCATGATAGATTCATCACTTGGAAACATAGGTATATCGATAGGTTCAGATGAATCCCAGTCAATGAGATCGGGATGGATCAAAGGTAGCGGGTCATCGGGCTACTCGAAATTGGCTATGGTTATGACCATAATGGAATTGTCTGTAGGATCTGAGGTATGAGGCAGATCAATGATGGTACTGTTCTCACAATAGTCTTGTTCGTTTAAATCCAACTCAGTATCACTAGAATCATAGTTACCTTTTAGTTCAGATCCTTGTGGTTGGGACCCTGACCCTTCACCTTCAATTAGAGTTGGGGTATCCTTGTGTATTGCATCAACCTTTTTGTCCCTCCAAAACTCATCATTGTAGATGGTGTCCCATTCATATTCACCAGAGTCTGTGTCAGAGTTATTATCCACAAAATTCTGAATTGTTGTTAAACATGCTTCTCTTTTATCTGAACCTTCTTGCAATGTGAGGACAGTATCATGCAACTTCTTGGGTGTTATTTATTTTGAGTTAGTATGATAGCTTAGTCCTGTTTTATCTTTTGCAGCAAGTCTTAGAAGGTGAATAGGCTCAACTACTCCTTTTCTCTTTCCGATAGGACCATTACCATCATAGCCCATCTTCTGCATGATTGAATACCCTTTACCATATTGATCAGTTGATATTTTGACATTGAGGACTATTTTTTCTTCATCTTTATAGAGCCAATTTAGAACTTCTCTATCCTCAGGATCTTCCATGGGGAGCTTTCCTTTGATAAATTGTCCATTAAACAGTGTACTTGGTTCTATTGGTGGTTGCATTGATGTTGATGCTATAGATATTTTTTTTTGTGTGATAGAAGGTTTCCCATGTAACCGAGGCGATGTAGTTAGATTAGCAAGACATGGAGAGTACTCCCCAACTCCATTGTCCTTGAACCGTAGTTGCTTGTTAAAGCTTTTGGTTAATTGACTGATATTTGTATCAACTTTGGGAGAAGTACTAGCAAGAGCTTCTCGATTGTTGGGAACCAAAGTATCTTTACTAGCTTTGATGTTGGCACAAGTCTGACTGTTCAAATTATCAGCTAGTATTGTGATCTCCTATCTATCATAAGGAAACTTAAGACATTGATGATATGTGGACAGGACAACTTGCATTTTGTGGATCCAAGGACGACCCAACAAGATGTATGCAAGATCGTGGTCTAATACTTGACATAAAGTATTCTTGATAACAGGTCCCACTCTGATCAGCAGCATGATTAAACCCTTGGACACTCTTTCCTCATCATCGTAGGCTTTAATAGTGATCTTTCTTCTGGGATCAATGGAGTCCTCAGAAAATCCTAAAACTTGAACTACCTTCATGGTACATATGTTCAACCCAACCCCTCCATCTATTAGTACATGTCTGACATGAAACTTGTGGATCATGACTTCTAAGTATAGTGGTGAATTATGGGGATGAGTCATGGAAACATCATCTTTCTCAGAGAATGAGAGGCATGTGGGTGAGGAAAAGTGTCCCACCATGGCTTGAAATTGGTCCACATCTAGATCAGTGGATATAATTATTTCAACGAGGGCCTTTTCTAGAATTTCCTTGTGTGCTGGGAAATAGTCAGGAGTTCCAAGATAGAAATGTGAGCAGGAGTTTTCTAAGTTGATTGAATAAGTCATATTGATGTTGAGGCGGGGGCACAGTGGATTTTGAAGAAGTTCCCTTTAAGACAACTTTAGCTTGTTCCATTGTTGCGTTGACTTGTCTATATTCCATCTTTTCCTTAACTTTTATAACATTGACCTGCTCGTTGTCAGTGTAGATATGGTTGATTATATTATCATTGATATGATTCACACTTTTTCCAGAAGACTCACTCTTTTGATAGTTGGGAAAAGGGTTGTGAAATGTTTGGTGGTCTTCGTTTGATTGTTGGTGTCCTATTGTGATGGTGTCATTTTCGATTAAGTCTTGGACAAAATTTTTTAGGGCTCGACAATTATTCGTGCAATGGCCCTTGCATTGATGATAATCACAATAGTATGCATCATTCTATGATGGAGGCTTCACACTGGGTTCGAAGTTGCGTTGAGGTGGAAAAGGAAATTTTTAGCCATCAACTCTTTGAATACAGATTCTAAAGATTAAACTAGTGGAGTAAAAGTTTTTCTGCTAGAGAAGAATGAAGATCATTGTGGATTTGTGTTCAAGGCATTTTCTAAAGCATTGTTGTTGTTATTGTTTCCACGGTAACCTTGATTGTTGGCATTCCCTTGATTTAAAGTAGAAGTTTGATTCACGTTGTTCCTCGGAGGAGGAGGATTGTTTCCTTGATTTGTAACCAAATTGACGTTGTTATAGTTATTGTTGCGAGGAGAACTTGGAGTACTAAGAACAAATGGCTTAGTCGAGACATGATTTGCATCTACAACACCATCATTCACCACATTTTTGTTGCAAGTCCAAAACTTATATTTTTCGTTGTTTTTGTGGTGATTTGAAGAGCTAGGATTGTCCTTATCAATTTTAAGTATCCCTCTCTTTAACCAAAGCACCCTTAATGGTTATGGAATTATCAATCAATTTCTCGAAAGAGGGAGGACAATATAAATTCAAATGATAGCTCATTTTTGGATCTAAGTTGTTGATGAAGATGTCCATCTTTTCCTTTTCAAGAACAAGACATGAATATGTAGTGAACAATCTTCTCCATCTCTGAAGAAAAGTAATGAAAGGTTCACCAGGTTTTTGCTTAGCTTTGTAGAGATCCAACATAGTGATTTGATGCTGGATGTTGTAGGAATATTGTGATATGAACTGGTTGATTAATTCCTCAAACTTCTTGACAGGAGGTGTGATTTTTGATAGCCATTCCATAGATTGGCCTCCAAGACTCCTAGGAAAAAAATGCATCAAGTATGTGTCCTCATGAGAAAAATCTAAAGTCATATTTCAAAAGTCTCTAATATGATCGATTGGATCTGATTTCCCATTATAATGATCAAACTTTGGAACTTCGCAATTTTTGGGAAATGGGATCATGTTAAGACGACTATCAAAAGGATAAGGACAAATGTCATCGAGAGAATATTTCTTCATTTTGGTTCCCCCTTGCATGTATTTAATTTTTCCTTGTATTGCTTTAATCTGTTGAGAAAAGGCACTAAGATCATACAGGGGTGTTTCATCAGGATTAATCTTTATGTTCTTAGTATTGAAATTAGGAGGCAACTTGGCTCCTTTTTCAGCCAAATATAGGAAATATTTCTCTTTGTTGTGCTCTAAAATATTTTCTAAGGCCTAATGAAATTTAGGATCTTGCTCTACTTCTCTAAGATGACATTCTTCATCTCATTCATCATCGCTATCATTTGGATTTTTGCTAATGTCTTTTAGATGATTAAATGGGAATGGATTCTCCTCTCGATGATCCATGTTGTAAATGGGATTACTACTCTCACCTTCTTCTTGAATTCTTGGGATATGAGCTTCTTGTTGAAAATCCTCTCTCAGCTTATTGTATTGAGATCTTGTAAAAATAGTCATATGATTTTGAAACGTTCTTCTAAACTTAGACCACAAGTTTAAGAAGAGAAAAAATGATGATGTCTTGATCTGATAAGATGAAAATCCTATGATATGATCAAATGATGTTTCTAACTCTTGATTGTGGATTCCAAGATGAAAGGATATTAGAATCCTATTGGGGAAGTTGAATCAATAATCATAAACTTGTTTGAAGAGATGCACTTTTTGAGATTTGATCCTAGTCTCAAAAAATGATAAGTGTATCAAATAGCCTAGTTTGTTTTCAAGATCAGTGAATGATTTGGCTGGGATGAGTGGGATATTCAATTGAGGGTTGTGGTATGAAATTTAAATCAAGAGGCTGATTGGGATTGTGTCATTGAAATAGAGCTCTTCGTTGGAAATAGGCTCAGGAATATAAAGGATCTATAGCGTACTCGTCAGTAAATCCCCTAACAAAATTTTGGTACCTATGAAGGAATTCGCAATGGTGAAGCAAGAAGTTTTAACTCTTGTAACCTAAATGTTTCTTAGGTTTCTTGATCCTATTGGAAATCGACTTCTTAACAAACTTGGTGGATTTCCAATCTCTAAGCATAGAAGATATCAGGGATGTAGCTAATCTAATGATGATAGAAACTCAGATTCCGGTAGAAAGGATGATTCAATCAAATTTTTAGTGCTTTCTTGGATGATCTTAATCGGATTTAATGTGAGGAAAACACAACCAAGACTCTAAAAATAGTTGTATTTTTTTAAGCCCTATACTAAACATCGTGTATGTTCAAAATATTTCCACTAGTTTTTTTTTTGCACAAACAAACACTCCAGGTAGACTCACTCTTAGTACTCAAGTAGGTCATCATAATAACCACAACCCACATCTTAGAACTGCATTGACTCACACAGCCGTGTCACCCCCGAAGGGGCGCCCGTGTTTTTTTCTTTTCCAGGCGCGTACTGAGAGTGACAAAAGTGGATATCAAATCCCCTGAGCAAACGGTCCTTGGCAGTTATATGGCGAGTATCTTGGGGGTAGATTCTTCCCTCCCCTTGCACTATGATTATTAGGATGTTTAGAAACTAACACGGTTGGAAAATGATAAACTCCCTCAAGAGACCTCCCAACCTTTAGAACAAAGGCTTTGGGGATGGTTATCCTGCACACTACCATCAAATTGTGGACTTTCCCCGAATTCTCTTTTGATTATAGCGGGTTGCAAAACTTGGCTTTAGTTGTTCTCACTTAGGTCGTTCCTCTTGGGTGAGTACTTTTTCCCACAAGAGTAGGCCTGCTAAAGGATTTAAGAAAGAATGTAAAATTGCATGAATTAAAATGGCAATTCTGGTATTCTAATCACCCAGTTAAGGGGAGAGCATAGACCTATTGCCGTAGACAAAGAAAACAGTGTTCTTTTTAGATCCCAAATCACAATGATCTAAACTATGTGAAGATGATTGCTTCACGAAAACAAGTTGTCCATTTTAACTGCAAAGATCATTGCCTGGTGACTATCCTCGATTGCTTCATTTTAATCCATGTCTACCCTAGGTTTGCTTCTTTTTAAAACCAGATGTGACTATCCTAGATTGGTTCTTTTTAAGCCAAAAAAGGTCTTGTCTGCAGAAGGCATTGGACTCTGAACCTTGTTTAGTTACAACTTGCATGCGCTAAAAGATAATACATATGTGCTAAAAAACTAGTCAATGCACTAAAACAGACATCAAAAGCACTGTAGAAAACCTAAAATGCGCTAAAAGAAAGCCTAAATGCACCAATCTAAAAATATGTATTTTTTTTTTTTACAAATTTTTTAATGAATTAAGCTAAATGCATGTGCCATTTTGTTCCCTATATGAGCTAAAGTAATCTTTGGATGCACTGAAACAGTTCCTAGATGCACCAAAAAACCTTAAGAAGCCTTGAAATAGTCTGCAGATGCACTAAATGTTTTATGTATGCGCGGAAATATTCGACGGATGCACTAAAGCACAAATTTTTTTGAAAAGCCGAACTTTAGAATGAAAAATCCTATCAGAAAACCTACAAGTAGATGTTAAAAATGGGCAAAGGCCCCATGGTGGGCACCAAAAACATGTGCTTGATTAAATGTGCAGGTTAAAAATAGATTAAATAAGATAAAACACACAGATATAACATTATATCAAAATAGAAAACGAAATAAAAGAAGTGCAAAATCAGTTTTCTTTTCCCTTGATGTCATCCTATCATCCTCTATCTCTAGTAATTTTGTTGATTCCAGTTGTTGCTCTCAGATTTTTTTGGGCTCAACAAATAGTCCTCCCAGAGAATGAGATTGTAGATGATGGATGCATGCTATGCTAAGATATTATTATGCTGATTAAATGATGCATGATTGCAGATTGCTATGATTACTTGATAAAGAAACTATGATTATGAATGCTCTTAATTTTGATAATAAATTCTAACTGAATGCAACTATTCTTTAATCACCTATCGCCTAATAGTACAAATACTTGGATATGCAGGCATATTTATAGAGCTTTCAAAGGATTGTGATTGGTTGATGTGATCGACGACTGTCAATGTGTCAAATAAATATGCTCACCAAGTGATTTGGCATGAAAGAAAATGGGCTCTGAATTATGACCCTCCAAAGCAGGTCACGAGGGAAAAAAATTTCAACATGGGCACATAAAGTTTTGTGAAATTTTACAATCCCAACAATATCCTAGTCCCTTTGTGTTTTCATCAGTTGGTATTTTTTCTAGGACTTGATGAATTTCATGTTCACTTGTTGTATCACATCCTTGTTTACTCAAGATTGTCAATCCATTTCCATATGTTTCTTCAAGATTAATGGGAGCGTTTGTTACTTTGTTATCGTAAAATGGTTGAGTGTTTGCTTGTCTAGAGGAACTAGGTACACCTGTTGTACGAAACTTAGGTTCAACTTTTGTTTCAAGATGTAAGTAACCAAACATCTCAAGATGTGGTATTGCAGGAGGATTTGGTTGTTTCATGGATGGGTAAAAGGATGCATTAGCCTCAAGGTTATTAAGACAATCGTTTAGGAACCTATTCATGTTGTCATCATCTTCTCCAATGATGTCAACATCACAAGGAGCACATGCATTAGGAGTTGAGTGAGCATGAGTAAGGTCAATATCATTAGGATAATTTCCAAAAGCACAACTTTACACATCCACTAAGGATTTTACTAACATCCAAAGCTTGTTAAAGCACATATCCATGATGCAAATTTTAGATTCTAAACTATGCAACAATGTTGTAAATGCAATTTTGATTTTAAGCAATGCATAATATGAATAAATTTAAGCTAAATTCAATGAATTGAATGAAACAAAAGGTCTATAGACTAAAACAGGGAGATAACAAAAATAAATAGAAACTTGTAAAATGAAGCTTAAATGACAAAAAATTTAGTACAAAATGTGCAGAGGGATTGATTCGTCGAAGCTAGCAAATGAGTCCAAGGGATGATTTTTTTGAAAAAATTTGGAAAATTTTAATTGAATTTTATGCTTTTTATGTTTTTTGATGCAAAACTAAGATGCAAATGCAAAATTTTACTGATTTTCAAAACAAAGTATAAGCTAAATGAGCTTTTCACTAATGCAAAATTTTAAACCCTAGAATGCAAATTAATAATGCAAACCTTAATGAAATGTTAATGCAAGCTAAATCTAGGATGTAAATGGACTCCAAATTAGAATTATGATGTTATATATGTAGGTTCACCAAAATTAAAAGAAGAAAATGGTGTGGGCTCTTTCACCCTTAGGGTTTTAAACCTAAAAGGAGGCAATTTTAATACTCTTCACTCAAGAACAAACCCTTGAGATTTTAATGCAAAGGAGATTGAAATATTGCAAAGGGGATATCCTAGGGGTTGAATGAGATCTAATGAGGGGTTCACCACCAAGTTTAGACTTGGAAAAGACAATGAAATGAAAAACACAATGTAAGACCCTAATTGAGTATTATGACATATAAAATGACAAAAAAATAGAATGAAAAAATAATGAGATGAATGAGGTGCAACTGGGAATCTGTAAATGATTGGAAGCAATTCTGAAACTTTGCAATATTTGAATTTTTGACCAACTGGGACTCATTCGCCAACCTAGGCGAATTAGTCCTAGATTAGGGTTTGTACATAGAAAGTTGTTTCGGGAAAAAGGGTATTGGAATCTACAATTAGATCTAAAAGACACCTTTAGTGGGAATAATTTTCCAATTAAGGAAAATCAGTCCCGCTTGGCTTTTCAGAAATTGAAAACTCTGATCTGCACTTTGTTGGAGCTAAAATTTCTACCTTGGTTTTAACATATCTTTTCCATTCCATCCCATCGTAAAACCCCTTACCCTTGATTTCACAGAATTCCCCCATGTACATAGCTCATAAAATAAATCCCTCCCTTAAGGTACTCCCTCGGCAGCACAATGGATGTCGCCAGGACAATGCCACATAAAAGAGAGTTGTGCCAATGTCTCCTCAAAAAATTCAATAAAAGGCCAATGAAAACATCAATGAGGCCCTCATGCTTCGAGGAGACATACTCAAAATTCTCTCTAACAACCCAAAGAGAAATATATCAAAGAGACTTGGATTCATCGAAGAGAAAAATTGACTTGTCTCCTCGACAAGACATAGTGACAACAATACTCTAAGAATATAGGATTATTTTACAGGAAATAGAAAAAAAACTCTTAGATATCTAGAGATTATTATAAAAAATAAATGGTAAACTACTAGAAAAAATAGGGTAGGAATAATGGCAATATCAAAGAGACATAAGTGTTTCAAAGTGAGAAATGAAGAAGTCTCTTAGACACTATAAGAGCAAGCAAAAAAAAATGTCAGAGATACATGAAGGAATTGAACAGACATTGACAAAATTCTCTTTGACATTCTAACAATAACATATCAAAGAGACAAGAGAGCATTGAGTAGACATTGTTAAAAGTATCTTCAACATTCTGGCATAGATATTAACATATGTTATCGATGAGACTAGGGCACATCGAAGGGAGATAACCACACATCTCTTCAACATTTTAAAAATATAAAAGGGGTTACTTGAAGAAATGCTATTGAAAATAGGAGCACAGTATCTCAAAGAGACATAAGCATGTCAGAGAGAAATGTTCATTGGTCTGATTGACATTCAAATGTCAAAATTTTAGAAAGGGAAGAATGTAAGATGCAACCATCGAGGAGACCTTGTGAGATCTAGGAGAGAAACTCAAATGGATCTTCGACACAGTGAAATAATGTCTTACCCGGTTGACATGACTAATAAGGTCATTGAAGAGACAACTGCCATTAATATTGTAGTTGATTAGAAAGGTGGCATGAGCGCCATTTATGAACCAACGAGCTGGCTCAAGAATGCCAAATTTTGATAAATATAACTCCTAAGAAATCAAAATTACTATGAATTGTGGTTGGATATCGAGAAGACAAAGTTGGATGATGGAAAGAAGCCTAAAAATAATAGTTTTCATTCAAGTAAGTGCTCTTGGCTCAACTGAACGTGTTCTAGAAAAAGATTGCTTGAAGTTTTGTACAAGTAGGGTTTTTAGATGGAAAGAACCCTAGAAAAACTAAGAGTAAAATGGCAGAAAGTAGAGACCAGGCCCTTAAACCAAGATTTAATAGATCACTGTCTTGGTTCTAGACCAAAATGAAGAAGAACAATTCAATTAAACCCTTCATGCGAGACATTGGAAGATAAACACAAAAATCTAGGAGATGTATGGACTCCACATAGGGGCTATGACCTATTTATATATCATTACAAAATCAAATATAGACATAGTCCTATCTCGAATCCATGAAACCTAAAGCTGGTGAAACTTGTGATGCATAATGTCTTTGTTAACGTGGAATTGATTAAAGCACTAGCTAGAAACGAAAACCCCAAAATGAGGGAAATCTATTCTCATGATGGATCACAATTTATTATTATAACATGAGATTATATTTGCATGGTCTTTCAATTAGACACATCCCTGAAGACAAGACTATGGATGATAGATATGTTGGAATAATACCAGACCATGGATGTGAGTTATAAGAGATGGAAGTTACCTCTGTACAGACCCAAGGGTCCAGTAAATTAACCTAGAATATTTTCTAGTGATGAGAAACCCCCATTCCCTATAGATTCTTTTGATGAATACTACCAATATACCTACTATTCAGTTGGCCAAGTACTGGGAATTGGTGCCTCTACTGACATGACTATAGCTCCCTTGGTTTTGGCTACATATATCAAAATCCAAGATGCCAAGCCCTATGATATTACACAATATTTGTCTGAGGTCATTAATACCTCTCTTACTACCATTAGGAACAATAGTGATGCCATCAACTTCAAGCATTATTCACTGCTTAGGCACATGATATTATATGAAGGGAAGGAAATGGGCATATGAGGAGAAGAGTTGAGAATCAAGGATTTGGATAATGATAAGAATTATAGTGTAGATGTGGAAGTCCATATGGGACAGTAGATGTGGGAGATCCCACTATTTATATTTTGAAAAATATTTTGTCAAACCCTTGTATAAGCTACTTGGGCATAGGTGCGACTATAATTTGTCCTGAGAAATGCATAAATTCCTCAGACCAAAAGAGAAGGGTTCTTAAGGAAAAGTAAACCACAATTGGGGAGACTGGTACAAATTTGAGGATTGTACTATAATTAGAGTGTATGGATTCAAGGCAGCCCCCCATATTTATTGCTTAAAACTATGCCAGATAGAATTGCATACCTTGAGATTGAAAGGCAATTGGCTTATTCAGCCTTCTTGCACCTAAAAAGCAATGGGATAAAAAAAATTATGCCTTCTACTCTGTGCTTTGCTGACTTTGCCATCATTTCTAATACATGATATGAATCAATCAGTAGAAAAGTAGATTATTATGGCTTTCCATTAGGGAATAAGAGGGAAAATTTTGATCCTAAACATTTTATTTATGATGCCAAGATTTCACAAAGACTGAAGGGATATGAACACAAATTCCATGTGGATGATGTCATTAGGAATTGTGATGAGAATCAAGTAATGATGAGGAAGGCTTCCTACAATAGAATTGTTATGGACGAGGCTTGTGTTAGGTCTCAAAAATTTTGGTTTAAAACCATAAGTGGTTGCCAAGCTCTTGATATGTTTTTGGCTAATGTACAAGCCTTGTTAGGTAAAACAGAGTCAGATGAAAGTCAAAGATGAGTGGCTAATATTTGGAAAAAACTCTAACTGTTTGGCATACCAATATTGGTTTATAACTTGTATAAACATGCAAGAATGTAATTACCAGATTCTTCTTAGTGATCCAAATGACACTTCCAAATTACTGTGAATGACTAGAAGGATTTAATCTTTACTTGAAAGAACCAATTAATCATATCACACAAGTACAAAAAATGTGCATTGATAAATTGAGTATATACTTGATATATCAATTTAAATAACAAAGAAATATCAACCTTGGAGACAATTTGATAATATTTTCACTTAATTCAACAAATAATTGATACCAGTATGATGCCACAAAATTAGAGATCTTTCATTGATTCCTTTCAAAATTTCATACATGCATCGTGGTCTTTTGAAATGTAAACATTATATCTAACCATATTTGCTTGTTACTTTCTCCTATGTCTAATCTAATAATTCTAATAGTCTTGGTCTCTCTTATTTATACTAGAGGACACCAATTTTAGATCAAACAACATGTCTTTTGATTATAACTAACAATAATTAAAACAAATAATTTGGCTCTATTTAGCCATAAGTGGACTTTTGACAAATGGTCCAGATAATCTAGTCTTTGGTGAGTATCAACATCTCCCAATGCATTCCTGACTGCTATCTCTGTGTTCACCATTTTCTCATTCTGCTCACATGCTTCATCCAAGGTTGAGTCTTTTCTTGTAGCCATTTATAGAATCCTTTGCAATACCAACTCGCATTCCTCAATCCATTTGGCATTTTTTTTTCCATCGTTTTCAAGCAATGTTGGTATCCCTTCTTTTGTGGCATCAATTAAAACTTTTTCATCCCCTTGAAGTTCCTCATGGTAACTTCTGTGCTTTTTCATGATCTCCTTAGCAGTATTGATAGCTTGATTATCAGGAGAATCCCTCTTCTGTATTTCCTAAAATTTGTCTTGGATTATGTCACTAACTCTGCTATGTTCCTACTCTACAACATAATTCTTTGAGTGAGTTCCCCAAAGCTTGCTCAACCAAACCATCAATTTGACCTATCTCTTTCTAATTACTCTAGAAAGTGTATCAAATTTTCCTTGAGAATATACATCTAACCCTTCCCACTTGTTCCTTGTTTGAGAGCTCTCTCCTTGAATCAGTAGCCTAGTGGATCCTTTCAATGTGTTTTCAACCATATCCTTAAGGAAATCATTTTCCCTAAGTATCCTTTCATTGCTTATTTTGTACATTTCCTTTTCTTTAATCATCATTTGGATTTGGGCTTTATTTAGCTTGGCAACATTTAAACCAATCTCAGTTGTAGCCACAGGATCAACTTATCCAACTTTTAGTGTCATAACATGTCTAAAAGCATTTTCAGTGTCAATAACAATAGACTTCTTATGTGGTGGATACAAGGCCAAGATCATAAGGGAACCTTCATCAGGGTTATACTTTGATCCTGTGTACACTTTTGTCACTCCCTCAGGGCTAAGCTTATGTGTATCATTGTTGTACTTTAAGAAACTATCAAAAAACCAGATCGAAATTTAGATCCAATCCTAGGAAAATCATGACACTTGAATCTTCTAAAAAAATTCCTCCTTTCTCTGGAGTCATATCTTTTATTTCTTTTTCCACACTTGACTTCAAATTATTCAATAATTCCTCCTCATTATTCAGTGTTATATTTTCAACAGATTCTCTTATGGATTTTCCCTTTTGTTTATACAAGAAAGCTCTGAATTCTAGAGATTTCACAAACTCATCATTAGCTACAAAATATCTATAAGCCATTTGCCTCGTGTCTGTGTCTGAACCTTCTTCAGTTTCTGGTTCTCTAGGAGGAAGCTTATAATCTCAAGTCTTCAATCTGGAGATCTTATTAGTTGAACCCTGAGATCCCTCATCACCATATGCCTCGTCTCTAGAAGATAAAAATTCCATATCTTGTGTCTCTTTTATTTTCCTCTCTACCACCTTGTTATGTTCATCAAAAACCCTCTCAGCTTCTTTCTCTTCCAAATTTCTGATCATATCATCAAATTTATAAGGTATATGATCATACCCTCCTAAGTTCATCTTTTTCCTAGCGAAGTCAATGTATCCCTCTGGATCAAACCCTTTTTGTGGTGGATCTCTCCTCAAATTGAAATGCAATAGCTTATCCAAAATCAAATCATACCCTTCCTTTGACAATATAGTGAAATCTCCAAAGCACAAAGTGCTTGGCATAAATGTTTTTTTTCCAAAGGAACTTAAATTCATTACACTTGAGTAATCCATTTGCCTAACAATTTCCAAGTAGGCAATTCTATCAGGCACTGTTGTAGGCAAGATGAATGGTGTATCTTCAAAACAATACCAATCCCCCTAGTTGTGATGAATAGGTCCATTGAAATATTTGGGTTTGAGGAACTTCCTAATATCATCAAAAAATGCATAATCACAAGGATGATTAGAGAATTTGTACAATGGTTTAACAAATATTTCTTCAAAATGCACAAAACTCAAATTGGAAAACCTACTATTCCAAATAGCAGTCCATAATTGAATTGGTAACATTTTACCCTCCCTATCAAACTGTGTAATCCTTAACTCTTCTAGCCACATCCCCAACTCTTGTCCATAATACATTGCTACAGGCATAAAAACATAATAATATTTGAAATGTAGAACATGGGATCAATTTTTTATTGCCATTAGCCCTGAGTCAATTCCTTTGAAAATGTATGAAGCATAATCAAAGGGTCTGGCATTGTCATATTGAACATCAGCTGTAATTACCATTGGTACAATTGACATAAGCTCAGGGGCTTCCATCCCCATTACCTTTCCTACTAAGAAGTGTATATATTTCAAATAGGGCTCAAATAATTCTATATGAAATGGAGGCATGCCATTGTAATCCAATGGAACTAGATTTCCGTCCTTCTTAGGTCTATGCAACGACAATCTCCAACCCCTATATGTGGTATCCATTCTCCATAATTCTTTCTCTAAATTCTCATACACAATAGCTTCGTCACATGTGCCTTCTAGATTAAAAAATTCACTAATTGTAGCTTTTGACACATGTATGAAAGGCTTACCCAATGAATTGCATACAACTTTGAGTGTTGGACTATAATGGGAAGCTAAGAGTTTTAGTAGTTCCACATCCACAAACACATTTGGGACAACTAATTTTCCCAGGTTAAATTTCCAAGGATTGCACACAAGTTCAAACCTATCCCTCTGATGATAGTGGAACATAAATAGTTCATACGCCTGAATTGAAGTCCACACATCCCCTATGTGTTTGCACTTGTCCTCAAATTTCTCTACATCTACCCTAAGTTGTGCAGAACGCCTAGCTTTAGGTCCTGAGCCAGGTAGCTGGTCAATAAGATCTTGATTCAATTTTCTTTCAGTTGTTTCTGATTCATCTCCAGTCTCAGTCTTTTGCTTCTTTCCCTAGGATGACTACCCTCACCCTGCCTTTTTCTACCTTTTTATTTTCTAGAGCTTGAACCTTCCATTTTAGTTTATCAAATTGATAGAATTGAAATACAGATGGAGAAAATTCACAAGCTTACTTGAAAATCTCCGGTTGCACAAAATTATTTGGCTCTTGTTCGTTCTCATGTTCCTTTCGCTGCTAATTATGTAAATTCTCCTTAATTTTTATTCTTTGATTCAGAGGATCATCTATACAATGTGTATTTGTGCAACCATTAATGTCTAGCTCTGAGCACGAGTGTAGCAAGTTTTTTGAATTCCCCATTGTTAGATCAAATGAGCATATCAACAAGACATTTTAAACTCTAGATGATCTATATGTTTGAATCAAGTCAAGCATTCATTAGGCACCTTATACGGTCGGGGAAACCAAATATAACTCCCACAGATGAACTTTTGATCAATTTGGATTTCCTATCAGTAAGAGAATAAGTATCACTGAAAGATTTAAAAGCTACTCTGATGTTATAAGTCTCCCTGATGTATTGTCTTCCTCCTTCAGATGAATCGGAAAGACTCTCTCCGATGCTACTTTCGTCGGCATGACATATGGAGTCGGAAAGACATTTGAAACTTATTCTAATAGTACATGTCTCCCTGACATGTTTTTTTGTGCTTCATCGGTGAGACAAAGTGGGCATCTTGCCGATAAAATTCCATCGACATGACATATATGCTCGGGCTAACTTGAAAATCTCACTCCAATAGCATTTTTCTTGTCGATAACCTTTTCGTCGGTGAAACAACAAGCCTTGTCTTCCAGAATATGTATCCTCTCATCGATGTGATGATTTTGACTTTTCATCGATGTGCCAAAAATATTTGAATTGAAAGGTTATACCTTATGGGTTAGAGAGACATAGACCTACTCATGCTGATACGATTACTTATTCAGGCGCTCTTGCTCAATGATGATAATATGGTATCAGTCTTAATCCTGGTACACCACCATTATATCATTGATTAAATATGCAAATGCCATGTCCATGGCCCTTTGGAAAGTTTCCCCTGCATTTGTGAGACTAAATGGCATTCTCACATACACATATGTCCCCCATGGTGTAGTAAATGTTATCCTGTATTGCTCAGACTCTTTAACTTTAACCTGATTATACCAAGAAAACCTATCCATCATTAATAGTAACTCACATCCTGTTACTTTGTGTAATATTGCTTCGATATTCGAGAGAGGGTAATTATCTTTAAGGGAGGCAACATTTAAATTTCTAAAATCTACACAACCTAATATCCCCATTTTTCTTTCTTATTGGGACCAAATTTGAGACCCATGTTGAATGTCTAATAGGCTTGATAATGCCTCCATCTCTGAGTTTTTCTAGCTCCTCATGCATTTTAGGCTCCAAAGTTGGGTTGATGGGCCTTTGCTTTTGCCTGAATGGTTTTGTGTCTAGTTTTAATGGAATCTCATGTTGGAATAAATACTCTCTATATGACTTGAGATCCTCATAGGAAAATGAAAACACATGCTTTTACTTTATTAATAGTGCAATTAGCATTCTTCTAATTGTTGGAATTATTTTCTTTCCAATATATACCTTTTTCTGGTGCTAACTCAGTCCCCAGATTGATTTCTTCAATATCTTCTCTCTTGACTATTGTCTACTTCATGAGAGAACGATCATTTCCATCATATATCCTTTCTAATGCCACAAGTCCTTTGGAAAGTTTGTTGGTTTTAAGCTGCAAAACCTCTTTCCCAAATATAGCCTGTTTTCCATCCACTTCTTCAACAAATGCATTAAATTCAATCTCCTGAGCTTCATAATGGTCTATACAATGGAGAAACTTTATGAGATCAGTGTCATCATTGAAAACTTGCCAACTATAGATATTATCAAGGATAGGAGGCCTTGTTTTAAATTCAACTTGAGACACTCCTTCCAAAGTGACATCATCTCTTTTTAGGGCTATATTGGCTAGGAAATCTGCCATCAAATTTTTGTATATGTCTATCCATTCAATTGAAAAAGCATCAAATAATTCAATTGTTTCCCACACCGCATTTCTATTTTTTTTCAACCTTTTGTTTTTTGCAGCATTTTTTGACTTGACTTGTGAAATGATCAACTCAAAATCTCCGAGAATAGTTAACAATTTGATCTTGTGTTTGACTGCCATATTCAAACCAACTAATAGAGCTTCATACTCTGCTACATTGTTAGTACACTCAAAAGTCAGTAGAAATGAATATTTGAATGTGATACCTTCAGGTGAAATAAAAACTACCCCAAATCCATTGCCTTCCTAAATACATGCTCCATCAAAATACATCTTCCACACACCGTGCTCATTCTTGGAAACATGTTTATCAATTAAGTCAGTATTCACTAGTTCGGGCTGAGAAGGCTCTACTTTGAAACTCCCCAAATCTACATCACAAAAGAAATTTAACTGATCTTGAGTCACATAGTCCACAATTCTATTCATCCTTTGCTCTCTATACAACTTGAATTCTTCACCATTTATGGGTATGGTGGCATAGGATAGATCAAATTGTACATTTCCTCCAACTACTGCAGTCCACTGCCTTGACAAGAGCATTCCAAAATGAGGAGGTGTACCAATCATAGTTATATCAATGTCATATACTACTTGTGGATAAACATCCAGCTTCACCTCTACATCTTTCATTATCCCTACCACTAGAATGGCTCTGTTATCCATAGCATAACATTTTCCACCTATAATGTCTACCCACATGCCAAGTTGTTTCATGACCCCTATTGGCATGATGTTGATGGTAGCACTTGAATCTATCATGCAATTCCTAACCAACTTATTGTTTATAAGCAATGTAGTGAAGAATGGATCAACTTGTGGAGGATTTATTAATGCATCACCTAAACAAACCTCAGGAAATTTTACCTCTCCCTGCTTATTGTTAGTAATGTCTTTGCTCTCAGTTTTTGTTCTCCTACTATTCCCATTAGATATTAGCTAGATTTCACTGTCCCTATATTATTTCATTTTCATCATTTCAAGCAATGGTACAAACATCTTTACATAGGATAAAGCTTGTGTAAAATCAAAAGAGGCATTTTTTTTTTTGATCATCTTCTTCTGTTCAAGTGAATCTCCTTTGCTCTCCTCTTTTTCTCTTTTGTTTGTGTCATCAGGATTTTGTTTATTTTTATGCAACTCTTTACTTTTCTCCTTCTGAAAATGCTTTTGCACATTCTTATCAGGCTGCTTATTTTCTATCTTTTTTGGTGCTCCCTACTTTTCCCCTTGATCTTTCACAAATATCCCTCTTGGGACACCCTCATCTTCATTTACTATTATGTTTCTTAGTCGATATTTTCTTTTTGCCTGTTCCACTACAACAATTATTAATTTCTTAATCTCTTCCTCAGTTGGCCTTCTTATATCAGATTTACTTGGCTGAGGTGGTGCACAAGAAGAATATTGCTCATCATTGCTTTCTTCATAGTCAGAAAACACTTTTTTTTATGCCATATGGACATTACATCTTTTTTTATCAACATCATACTTATAGCCTTCTTCCTCTGAAGATGAATATCCCTTCTCAATAGGATGGACGATGTGGGAGGTTAAATATATTGTATGATCTTCTTCATCATTATATACTTGTATTTCTTCTTCTTGCATTGATTGAGCTACACCACAGTGATCAGGGGAATGTGGCAAGTCACAGATTCGACACCAAGGATTATTGTTTACCATGTATGCTCCTCTCTTCTTTAAAGGATCAGGGGTCTCGTTATTCTTAGGTTTTTCAATTATGGGCCTTCCATCCTTCCAATTCATATTGTATGGCATATCATGCAACCTCAGCCTTTCATTTCTATATGTATTTTCTGGTCTATTATGAGGATTGTTATAATGTTGGGGAACCCTAAGATTATCTCTTTTAGTAGTCATCCCCGCAGTCTTTCTATTGTTTTCAATACTCAATGCTATTTTCTGAGCTTCAACAAAATTTATGGGGCACCTATTTCTAAGCTCATATCCTATCTTTCGATCAAATTCTTTGAGATAAATGCTTAGTGTTGTAGGTTCTCCCAACTTAGATCCTGGTGGTACCTTACTATGCAATTTGGAGAACTTTCAGTTAAATTCATAAACCAACTCATTCTGATTCTTTTGGATACTTATCAATTCATGCAAGGAAAAATCTGGTGCACATTGGTTTCCATACTATTCAAGAAACTGATCATGAAACTCTTGAATGGAATCAATAGAAGTTGTTCGTAAACTGTTAAACCAATCTCTAGCTTCTTCAATTAATGACATCACAAATAGCCTCATTTGTACATCTTCATACTACATAGCCAGATCTTGAATGAAAGCATTAAAACTTCTTAGGTGTTCCTCAGTTGTGACTGCACTACTTCCTATAAATTTTGGGACAAGGCCTCTCCAACTGTTATCCATAGGGTAAGGATATATTTGGAATCTTGCTAAGTCAAATTGTTTGATCATAGTTGTGTATTGCTGAGGAGGTGGTTTTTGAGGATGTAGATACTTGTATAATGGATTACTATATTTCACTTGGGGTGGTGGCACATACTGTTGGCCAGGGGGTAGTTGAGCATTCGGGTGTTGTGATGGATTTCTAGGTGGAGGGTTTGATGATTTGTATTGATTCTCAAATGGATTTGTAGGTGGGTTTGTAGGTCTTGCATTATTACTCCTTTTCCTGTGAGGTGGTACATATCTAGGGAGGTTAGCTATTTGAGCATCAAATTGGACTTTTTGTGGCTTCAAATCCTAGAGTTCTTTTATCACTTGGAGCCTTTGTTCATATTCCACTTTTGATCTTTCCATTTCTTATCTGTCATACTCCAATTGTGAATTTAATTCCTCCTTAGTCATAAATTCATAATTTTCTTCAGGGGTTGCATTATCAATAGGCTCATTCTGATTCCTTCCCATTTCCTAATCATATTCATGTTGTCTTCTAATTCTTTCAGCCTCCTCAAGTCCAACCCTGAATTCTTCTTCCTTCTGAGAATCTAGTTGATAGAAAGGATTCGTTTTCTCTTTAGGAGTATGAGGTTCTCCTATTGAGCTATTTTCATTTGTCAATGTATCATAGTGATTATATGTCTCAAAGTGAGGTTTTGATGTTTTATCCTTATTTTTCATGCACATTTCATCAGACACCTTCTTACCTTTATCATTCTTATGTGTCCACTTACTATTGTCACTAGGACGTCCTTTATACAAGGATATTTTTCCTTGCATAGTTTGACCTCTAGGGCTTGTCCTTTCTAATGAGTACTTTACTTTATCAGAGTCGCCACTCAGTTTTAGAATTTAAGTGAGAAAATTATATACTTTCTTTTTCCTAATGGAGTCTTATGTAAGGTATTGACTCTATAATGAAGGCTTTGATTCAGATTTGGGTCCCTAGTAGAGTCACCAAACTGTTAGGTCTCAAAAATGCTAGTTTGAAACCACAAGAGGTTGCCAAGATCTTGATACATTTTTGGCTAGCGTACAAGGCCAAATGATGACACTATAGGATTTGAAACCATTTTTCGACGGTCGTTCGTCGGTCTTTCAACAAATCGCTGTCAGAAGAGCGACGCAATGGCGAAAATTTTTACATCGCTATTTTTTCATCGCAAGGCCGACGACAAATTAAACGTCGAAATAACGGTGAAGAATCGTCGGTCGGCAGCATCGTGAAATACCTCAGGATTTTGTCAGAAAATTGACGAAAACTTTGTTTATCCACTGACAAATTACACCAGAAGTTCATCGTCGGTTCGACGAAATGGGCAAGCATTAGCCTCGAAACATGGAAAGTTCATCGAAATAGCGACGAAATACTAAAGTAGTAGCGTCGAAAGAACACCAAACGTTCGTCGAATGTGCGACAAAATAGTCAAGTAGTAGTGTCGGAAGAACACTAAAAGTTCGTCGAAAGTTCGACGAAAGTGACAAAGAGTAGCGTGGTGGCAACACCAAAATATCATCGGAAGGGCGACGAAATGGGTAGTGAGTTACGACGAAATCGTCATCACAGCTATAGTAACTTCGTCGAGGCTTTCTGTTGATTCGTCCGTTGGTATCGTCGAAATTGTGACGAAGAAGCAAAATTTAAAAAAAAATATATATATATATATTATATATTCGTGGAAATGTACCATTGCGGAGACTGACGACTGATCATACATATAGACTGCATATTGGTTTGATGCTTCAAACGATGCATTTCTTATATTGAAAAGTGCATTACCTTATTGAGCTTCTCTTTGTTTTGAGTATAGTTTATATTCTCTACTTAACAAGGCCAACCATTGACGATTGGAAGCT
>VDFB02281492.1:117400476-117432697 GCA_007258455.2 Sequoia sempervirens
GGCATTTACAGCTTTTCCAATAATTGTTACAAGCATAGAGTTCAGTGTTGAATAGTTCTATTGTTCATGTGGTGGCTACAACATTGTTCATGCCAAATTGCATTATCTGACAAACTTAACATGCAAAAACCAAAGTGTCCATTGTGAACACTTGTTGCATTCCATGGGACCACATTTCTTTGACAAGCTTTTTTGAACAATTCGCTTCCCTTCTATATGTTTCCATATTTTGCATATGTGCCTATCAGCACATTAACTATAACAGGTCACAAAATTCCTTTATCCTATATGCTTTCATCATAGCAAAAAAGCTCAAAGCAATTGCATAATCTAGGTTTTGACAACACAAGCTTATAGAACACAAAAACAACACACACAAAGTAATAAAGATGCATAGCAAGTGGCTTAACTCTATATTAAATGACCAAAGTACCCTGTCCATGCATGTTCACCAAGCCACTCCAGTGCGTTCACCTCCAGCCAGATGTCATTTAATGCATTTAATTTGCATTCATGCATTGCGCTTACATTTTCCTGATATTTTAATGCATTTAATCTGCATTCATGGATTATGTACCTCTAGCCACCAACTTTTAAACTATGCCTTTGCTTAAATTTATTTAATCAATTGATGTGTTCGCATTTTCCCGAATTTTTAAAATGAAAATGATTTATAGAGCTACTTGGACGAATAGAAAAATAGATAAATGCTAATTTTCCAATGTATAAAATAGCTCTCCAAAACGCAAACCATACAAAAAAAAAGCATTATGCTCAATGGGAAAATGTGATTGGCCAATGCTGCCGGTTAAAAGCATTTCGGGCAAATGCATAAGCAAATTAAAAATACATTCATAGGAAAGAGCTTTTGATTCTGAATCCATATGCATACTTTGATTCAAACTATTAGGTATCAAGGTGGCATAATCCATCATGCAGTTTTTCAATGCATTGAATGGCATCTGACTAAAGGGAACACTATTTGCATTGCTAGTTACTCTTTGAATATATAACAAGGTTCAAGGAAAAAACTCTCATTACCACACATGTTGACATAATTTTTGTTCCAAACCTCTCTTTATGAGACCGCTTTGCAGTAATAAAAAAAATACAAACTTTACAAGCCTCACATGCAACCATGCATCTTGCTCGTAGATACACTTCTACATGTATCCATGTGTACTGTAATGCATGTATCTATGTGCACATGTAGCCATGGATATATGTATCTATGCAACTTCATATGCAATCCATGGATATTTCTATACATGTATATTTAAGCATTTATGTATCCAGCTATGCATCTATCTATCTATCCATGCAACTATGTTTCTATGTATTCTTCTACCTGTTGATGCATCCACGCATATATGTATGTCTTTCTATGTGTAAATGTATACAGGCATCTATCCATATATGTGTCAATGTATCTATGAATACATCTATCCATAGATACATGTATCTACGCATCTATGGATACCATGATAGATGTCCACATCCATGTATCTATGGATACATGTATCAAGTACCTTGATTCCAGGTCTTGACTCTACAACAACATCATCTCCTGTGACTACACAGATCTGCAGGATAACAAAAAATCAAACACTCAAAGTAGGCACAATGCATGTCTAGTCACATAGATCTATATTACATGATAGATCCACATTCTGTTTAATGCATTCACTTTGAAACACAATCAAGAAAACAGCTAAATACTACTTTCCAAATTAAAAAAAAACAACTTTGGAAACATCAACTTCCAGAATTAAATACCAATATGCACAAAGTCATCATATTACTCTAACTAGATGACTATGAACTACATGTTACCTATGAAATCTAAATTCTAGAGATACATACCATCCTTACACACCTATGCACAAATACATACTGTCTAACATATATACATAATTACATGTACACATATACACATGCAAACCTCTATACATGGAAGCATACAAAGACTATGTTTCATGGGATTATTAAAGAGTTCACTTGCTTTCTATATGGTTCCATACTTTTCCTATTTGCCTATGAGTACAATAATTACAGTATCCAAAACCAGAAACCAGTTACTTGAGGCAATAAATACTTTCTTTCCTCAGTTTTCTTTTACTTTAGAGGTTTAAAGCACATAGTGAGATTAGCAATGTGAGCAAAAAAAAATTGTGGCACACTTGCTCATTCCTTCCAAAGCTCTCTTTATAGCACACTTGTGCATTGCCTCCAAGACTCAGATGAATCCTTGGTATTTCAAGAGAAGATTCAATTGGATAACACTAAAAATGATCTAAACTATGATTTTATAGTCAAAGTATCCAAATGCATTGCAGCAATCCGAAACCCAACTTCCATTTAACATGTACAATGAAAATAAACAGAACGAAAAATGCATTTGCTTCAAAGTTTTTAAAGCAATTTCAACAGATTGTCTAGCCATTGTCCAAAATATAGTTTTCTATCAGCATAGTTCTTGAACCTTCTTTAGGTCTGACTACTACTTTGTTAATTCATTCTCATTGAAAAGTCAAAATGTCAAATGTTCCCAAGGATAATTATACTTATTTATCTCTTTTAATTGTTATATATTCAAAGACTAATTAGCAATCCAAACAGCCTCCCCTTTAGTTAGATGCAATTCAATGCATTAATTTTGTATCAATGATTTGTGTACTTTCAGCCACTAGTTTTAATCGAAGTATGCATATGGATTCAGAATCAAAATCTCAAAATAAATGCATATATAAATGTGTCTTTTTCTTCATTTCATAATGTATCTATGTATCCATAGGTGCAATCATGCATATATCAATTTTTGCATACATCTTGTTATCTCTTTATGCATATGTCTATATATGTATGGTTGTATCTATGTGTACATGTATACCTTGATTTATGTATATATGTGCCTATTAATTGCATACACACATCCATGTATATATGCATTTATCAATAACTTGCATGGATACATGTATATATGCATCTATGGAATCTTGCACCCATGTATATATGACAACTCATTGGTTCCAAAGCTCTCTCTATAGGACAGTTGTGCATTGCCTCCAAGACTCAAATGAATCCTTCGTATTTCAACAAAAGATTTGAATGGATAACACTTAAAATGATCTAAACTATGATTTTATAACCAAAGTATACAAATACATTGTAACAATGCAAAACCCGACTTTCATTTAAAATGTACAATGAAAATAAATAGAAGAAAAAATGCATTTGCTTCAAAGTTTCTAGAGAAATTTCAACAGATTGTTTAGCCATTGTTCAAAATATGGTTTTCTATCGGCATAGTCCTTGAAGTTTCTGTAGGTCTCATTGCTACTTTGTTAATTGACTTTGATTGAAAGGTCAAAATGTGGAATATCCCCAAGGATACTTATACTTGCTTATCTCTTTTAATTGTTATATATTCAAAGACTGCTTAGCAATACAAACAATCTCCCCTTTGGTCAGATGCCATTCAATGCATTAATTTTGTCTGATTGAACTATGTACCTTCAGCCACTAGTTTTAATCAAAATATGCATATGGATTCACAATCAAACTCCCAAAGTAAATGCATATATAAATGTGTCTTTTTCTCCATTTCATTATGTATCTATGTATCCATAGATGCAGCCATGCATATAACGATTTATGCATATCTTGCCATCTCTACATGCATCTGTCTATATATGTATGATTGTATCTATGGGTGCATGTATACATTGATTTATGCATATATGCGATCGCATTTTCCTGATATTTCAATGCATTTAATTTGCATTCAAGGATTACATATCTCTACTCGCCAGTTTTATAAACTATGCCTTTTCCTGAATTTATTTAATCAATCTATGCAATCTCTTTCACTAATTTTCAATAACAACAATAATTTATAAAGCTATTCAGATAAATAGAAACAGCTAAATGCTAATTTTCCAATATTGATTTATCAGAATAGTGCTAGTTTTCCAATATAACAAAATTAAAAGTTATATGTTGCCATACATTTATGCATATTGTCCATACATGCATATATGCATATATGCCTTCATCCATATTTGCATATTTATATGAATACATCTTTCCATGTAACATATGCATTTGTACCTATATCCAAATATGCATACATCCATGTATACATGTGTCTGTTGATGCATCCATGCATATATCTGTGATTAGCTCTACGTATTTCTCTCTCCATGTATTTAATGTTCTCCACTCCATCACCATTTACATGTTCTCTATTTTATGTTCTTCCATATTTATTTTTTCCATAGTATATGCATAAGAACTTCCACTTTGTCCTTTGTTTTGACTCTTCTATCCATAAATATCATTATATTTTTATATCCACTTTTCTATTATTGCATTTCGAGGACGCTCAAGGATCTCAGTACCTTGTTCAGTATGAAGGAGAGTGAGAAATGCAACATGGGTCTTTTTTCTGTGTTTATATTGACGGACTCAGCCCTATGATGATTTTTAAAAGCATAACCAATACCAAACTAGACATTCTTCCACCCCTTGCTGCAAGAAATAATCACTTCATACCCTATTGATTCCATCTATTTCCATTTCCACCCTTGCATGTCCTTTCTTCTCATATCAAATACATTTCAAAATCCAGTTATTTGCTTGTGTTGCCTCATACCAATGTGTTGTGTTCCTTTTTTCACTAAATCCAGCTCTCTCATTTGAAATTTTCATTTCTTGCATTTAATTGTAAGCATATAACTTGCAAACGATAAATTCATACCATTTACATTCGCATTCATCCTCATATCCACCATCCCATATCCTTGCCTCCCATGTCAAATACTTTTCATAACTTATTCATACACCTTATTTGCATCTCACCCTTTTCTCAATTCACTCCCTTTGTTCCACTCGCATAACTCATTCTTCTTTTTAACATTCACATATCTTTATCTATCTACACCTCAAATATACCTTCATCCATCACAACAAAATCCACACCATACCAAACAAAGAAAAAAGATGAAGAAAATATCAAGGTTATGCAAATAAACACTGAGGGCTTCAAAAATGACACTCATAACATATAGTTGTATTCAAGAGTTATTTTCATAATGTCTTTTCTAAACCTTGTTTATTATAGATCCCTAAAAGCGCGTATAACAGTTTCTTCAAGCCTATCATGTGTAATCAAATATAACAAATATTTACATGTTTCCATGCATTCATATGCATCATTAGGTATCCTTTATACAATTGTTCAAAAAATAATATTGTATATGTTTCAAATGCAAATTCTCCCTGGAATTTCTCACTTTATGCACACATGCATTTATAGATAGTTCTTTGTGTACCAAATTATATATTTATGCATTCCTTCGATATATGCTTTGCTGGTATATAATTTTTTTTCCCTGTTTTCCTTTCGCTTGCTACTGCAAATGGTACTTGAGCATCACTATGCTTTCACATATTTGTATTTCTACTTCATTTTACTGTTTTCCATTCAAATTTCTCATTCACATGTCATGTATTCTTTTCACTCTTTGCATTGTGTGCACATGGATACATGTATAAATGCATACCTCAAGCATTGTTACAAATGTTTAAGATTATTTGCATTCAATACTTCAAACAAAATAATAATACATTTTTTTCTTCCTCGATAAGGTCAAAAAGGAAATTTGTTACTGTAAATGTAGACATGCACCCATGTAAAGGTTCTAATGTTTATTGGTGTTTCTCTTTTCACTCTTGCATCCTTAAATATCATTATATTTTTTATATCTATTCATCTCTTGTCACATTTCAAGGAAGCTCAAGGATCTTGGAACTTTGTTTAGTCCAAAGGAGAGTGAGAAATGAGACACCAGTCTTTCTTTTGTATTTCTATTGAGACACTCAGCCCTATGATGATTTTAAAAAGCATAACCAATAACAAAATAGACATTCTTCCACCCTTTCTTCGAACAAAAGTTCACTTCATACCCTATCGAATCCACTCATTTCCATTTCCACCCATGCACATCATTTCTTCTCAAATCAAATACATTTCAAAATACATTTATATGCTTCTCTTGCATCACACCAATGTCTTGCATTCCTTTTTTTTCTCAATCCAGCTCACTCATTCAAATTTTTATATCTTGCATTTAATTTTAAGCGTATAACTCGAAGATGACAAATTCATATAATTTACATTCCATTCATTCTCACATCCAATTTCACATATCATTCCTTCCCATATCTAATACTTTCCATAAGGCATTCATATACCTCAAGCATTGTTACAAATGTTTAAGATTATTTGCATTCAATACTTCAAACAAAATAATAATACATTTTTTGCTTCCTCGATAAGGTCAAAAAGGAAATTTGTTACTGTAAATGTAGACATGCACCCATGTAAAGGTACTAATGTTTATTGGTGTTTCTCTTTTCACTCTTGCATCCTTAAATATCATTATATTTTTATATCTATTCATCTCTTGTCACATTTCAAGGAAGCTCAAGGATCTTGGAACTTTGTTTAGTCCAAAGGAGAGTGAGAAATGAGACACCAGTCTTTCTTTTGTATTTGTATTGAGACACTCAGCCCTATGATGATTTTAAAAAGCATAACCAATAACAAAATAGACATTCTTCCACCCTTTCTTGGAACAAAAGTTCACTTCATACCCTATCGAATCCACTCATTTCCATTTCCACCCGTGCACATCATTTCTTCTCAAATCAAATACATTTCAAAATACATTTATATGCTTCTCTTGCATCACACCAATGTCTTGCATTCCTTTTTTTTCTCAATCCAGCTCACTCATTCAAATTTTTATATCTTGCATTTAATTTTAAGCGTATAACTCGAAGATGACAAATTCATATAATTTACATTCCATTCATTCTCACATCCAATTTCACATATCATTCCTTCCCATATCTAATACTTTCCATAAGGCATTCATATACCTTACTTGCATTACATGATTCTCTCAATTCCTTCTCTTTGTTGCACTTACATCACTCATACTTCTTTACCACCCTTACATATCTTTATCTATCTATACCTCAAATATACCTTCATCCATTAGAACAAAATTCACACCATACCAAAGAAAAAATTGAAAAAAAGATCAAGGTTATGCAATTAAACACTGAGGGCTTTGAAAATAACTATGACAACATAGAGTTGTAATCAGGACTTCCTTTGAAAACGTTTTTTCCTATATTTTGTTTATTGCAGATAACTAAGAGCACATAACATAGTTTCTTGGAGGCTAAAATATATAATCAGCTTTCATAAATATTTACATATATCCATGCATTCAAATGCATTGTTGGATATTCTTAATACACTTGGTCAAAAAACAATAATGTATCATTCTTTTGTTTCAATCATTAATGTTCTTTTTATATCTGTCAAATGCAAAGAGTTCTTTTCAAAATGTCTTTTCTAAATCATGTTTCTTACAGATTCCTAAAAGCACATATGACAATTCCTCCAAGGCTATAATGTATATTCAGATTTCACAAATATTTACATGTATCCATGCATCCAAATGCATTATTAGATATACTTTATAAACTTGTTCCACAAACACTAATGTATTGCTGCTTTGTTTTAGTCAGTAATGTTTTTCTAGTTCTTGTTTACATTGCAACTTGTTTCTAACATTTCTAACTTTATGGACGCAGGCATATATAGATTCTTCTTAACATACCAAGTTAAATGGGCACATGTACACATCCGTGCATGCATATGTCTTTACATGGATCCATATTTTAATGCTTTCCTTTCATATATGCATTCATACTAACTAGTTTATTTATCTTGTTTTCTTTCATTTAATACTGCAAATGCAATTTCAGTCTCATCACGCTTTCAGGCTTGCTCAAGTGCCAACAATGCTTTTCACTCTCTTGTGCATTCTGTGCACGTCGCTAAATGTCTACATGCCTCCATGTATACTTAATGCTTCAAGCATTGTTACAAACATTATAAGAATATTTTACTATAGATTATTATAATAATTTAATGTTTAGATGCAAAGTGCTACAAACATGTTGATTATTTTACTGTACCTACATTTTATCTTACCTAATAAAATTCTTTATATCTTTTTAAATTATTTTTTTGTTTAAAATATATACACTAAAACAAATTCATTCGCAATTCATTAACAACATTCAAATCTAATTTATAATAAAATCAATACCTTTGTACAGTTCCATTTAAGAATTTATCGTAATATTTATTTCACTTATTACATTTTCATAAGTTAAACTATTACATTTTATGTTATATATACACAAATTTAATATTAGGTAGTAAGGTTCTTTATTATATTCTTTCAAATTACTTATTGTTAATTATATAAACACAAATTTTAGTTCATATTACATAAACAATATTCAAATCTTATTTATAATAAAATAAATAGCTTTCTAGTCATTCATCTAACAATTTACTGTAATATAATTACACTGTTCTATACACAAAAATATCTTATCATATTGCATAGACATGATTTAAATCTTATTTATAATAAAATCAATAGCTTTATATAATACTAATCTTCATACTACATCAAAAAAAACATTCATTAATCTTACAAAACTTTATACTCAAATGAGCTACCCCTATCAATCTTCCACCTAACACTATTGTTTCTATTAGCACTTGCATATTGTAATATGATAAACTAAAATAACTCAATTGTATTAATTAACATAGCATGTGTTCTACAACAATACACTAAACATAATTTTATTTACAAATAGACATACAAGCAAAAAAAAGAAATATGGTAAACTTTGTTTCACCATGCATATTAAAATGGGGCATGTAAAGAATGCATTTTCCTTTTTTGCCCGCACACATGTTTTTTTGTACATAGTTGCAAATGATATTTGATGCTTTAGAAATATCTCTGCATCAAAACTTTGTTCCATTTAAAATGACTCATGAATTTTTCAACCAAAACGTTTTCTAAAAAATAAATAAAACAAAAACATTGCACTAGTCATAAATAGTTTATTTCTCCTGTTCTCTTTCATTTAATACTATAAATGTGAGCTGCATTTCCTCCTGCTTTAAGACTCTTTCACATGCCAACCATGCATCTCACTCTTCCATGCATTGTGTGCACGTGGACATATCTATGCGTATATGTCTCATGCATTACAAATGTTTCCGATTGTTTGCATTCAATAATTAATACAAATTGATAATGCATTCTTGCTTCCTAATTAAGATCATAAAGAATCTTCCATCTCACAAATGTATACATACACAAACAAAAAAACAAGTTTTCATTGGCATATCTATAAAAAACTCCACGTATACATGATACCCATAAAAAAATAATTCCCTTACATCCGTCCACACGTGTTCCCATTTCACATGTCCCTATGGACCACGTTCCGCATGCATCCTACAAATTTTAAATACATTTATATTCCTATTTGCTATCTAAAAACTTTTCCTAACTCATAGCTACATGGCTTTTACCTCTCGGTAGGAACTCGATGCTTGCGTCACTTGTTTAATTATTTCACATTCATATGTCTACTTACTTAATTAAATAATTACCCTTTATTTATCATAATTAATTATCACCTTTTGAATTTAATTAAGTCTTTTGATTTAATTAAATTTAATTATTTCCTTTCTCCTATCCAAATATTTCTTCTAATTAATTAAATATTTTTAATTAATTTCATCTACATGTCATTTCCTTAAAATTTAATTAATGTCCATATCTTTTCAAATCATAATTAGATATTTTATTTAATTATGAAAACTTTTATTATTCTTCAAATCTTAATTAAATGATTATTTAATTGAGAAAAATCCCCATGCCACTCATAAATAAATAATTGAATTTATAATTCATTATTTATCTTCTTAAATCTTTCCAAAATCCTCTAAAAAGATAATTTTTATCATCCCATCTTATCTCTTCCATGAAAGAGGAAACAAATCTTGCTTTCTATTTTTCTTTTATTTTTCTTTGTAGTCTTCTCCATCTTCGACCATTCGATTTGCAAGGATTATCACAGCCATTGATCACATCATCCAATCACAATCCTTCGAAAGCTCTATAAATATGCCTGCATATCCAAGAATTTGTACTATTAGGCAATAGGCGATTAGAGAATAGTTGCATTCAGTTAGCATTTATATTCAGAATTAAGAGCATTCTTAATCGTAGTTTCTTTATCAAGTAATCATAGTAATCTACAATAATGCATCATTTAATCAACATAATCATATCTTAGCATAGCATGCATCCATCATCTACAATCTCATTCTCTCGGAGGACTGTTTGTTGAGCCCGACAAAATCTGAGAGCAATAGCTAGAATTAAAAAAATTACTAGAGATAGAGGACGATAGGACGAAATCAAGGGCAAAAAAAACTAAGTTTGCACTTCTTTTATTTCATTTTCTATTTTGATATAATGTTCTATCGGTGTGTTTGATCTTCTTTAATCTATTTTTAACCTTCACATTTAATCAAGCACACATTAATCATATGAAAAAGCATGGTGTGAAAATTGATGTTATTGATTCTTCAATAGGGAATTTCTGCACTAGCAAGCTCATCTATATATTCCATGGAAATGTCTCTCTTCTCAAATATTTTCTAAGAGAGCGCAGATAAAGGTGTTGATTGTTGATAATTCAATATCATTATTGAATGCATTATGAGCTCAGAATTTTCTTCAATAACTATATTAAGAGAAGACCTGGAGTTGACTCCCATGATCATAGTTAGGGTGTGAGTCTATAAAAAGACAATTGAAAAAGGAATTCCCACTCTAAAGAAATATTCTGATAAAACACCTCTATGTTATTATTTTGCAATACTAGAAGGAGGTGGTGTTTTATTTGAGTTCCTATGGGATAAAGCCACAACATTTTTTAGTCTTGCTAGGTTGTTTGAATAACTGTATGATACCGAAAATGAAAATATTTTAAAAACATTGGTTATTGTTACGGTCTCCACTTATGTGGATGCATTTATAGTTGTAGTAGCTTAGAATGATTTCCAACTAAGCCTAGGTTTGAATGGGTTGCATTTAAGGTGGATAAAATTCATCAAATGCTTTGTGCGTACTTGGCAGTGTGGAATAGAAAGCATTGATTGGCTCAGAACAAAAGAAAAATTTAAAGTTGTGTGAAGTGAATCAGATGCAAATGATTCTTATGTTGATTATGCACTTAGGAATTGAAATTATTTTATAGTTTTCTCCATGAGAGGAGGGATTAAAATGAATGTTTTGCACATCTTTGGAAAGTGAAGACTATAAAGTGTGGCACATAGACCAAGAGATATTTGTGTTGCAAATAGTGGGGTTGCCCCTGCACGTACTAAATGGAGCCAAGTTGATATTGTAAAGGGAAAATTCTTCCACAACTCAAATTCATTATGAAGGAGAAAGTATGATGGAACACATCTTGAAAAGGTTTGAGAATGGTATTGTAAAGTGTGGCACAAATATTAGGAATTTTTTTGCTGCAAATTATAAGGAATTCACGTTGCTGGCCACTGTAAACATCTTCTAAATGCCTCCATCACTTGATGACAAGTAGCAATTCATGAGGAGTATAGAGGAATGATGTATGGCAGTGAGTTTTGAAATCCTCTATTTTTGTGTATCTCCCATCGTTGTTTTGATGTGTCTTCTTCTCACCTGATTAGCAATGGGTGATACCACCCACTTTCTTTACATTTCATATCTCTATTTATTTTCTTCTTTTCCATGTTGCATTAGCGATAGGCGAAGCTACTTTATTTCCATCATGCATCGCTAATAGATGTCACCTCTTCCACATTGCATTAATGATTGGTGATGCTCGATAAAGTTTGAGTATGAATGGTGGAGCCCATATTTTATATTTCATATTGTCATTTGATAATTTTTGACAGTGAAGAATTATTTCAAGGAAATGCATGGGAATAAATTTTTTCACGGCCCAAGTGAAATAAAACTAAAACCTCCATAATATTAAAATCAACATTTTGTGCTGGGAAATACTTAAAATGTGAGGGTGAAATATAGAGGCTTGGGTAAATATTAGTTTTTATTTTCCTGATAGAATGAATTTAAAAGCCTCATTGATATAGAAGTAAATTTTTAAAAATGATGGGCAATAAACTATAAAGCACAAATATAAAAGGCTTTGTATTGCTAGGAGAGAAAAGGGTAAAGTTCACGGGAATGAATTTTTACAAGGAAAAATAGAGAGTGAAATTTCTCAGAAAGAAATTTTTTTTCAACGGTAAAAACTATCTATTTTGAGCTGTAGGGTAAATGAAAAGTGAAAGACCTTCACAGAGGTTTTTATTCTTTCAAAAATAGATATTTTCAACTACGAGGCATAATAATGATGGATCTTCAGGGTGAGGAATAATTTATGTTGCAAGGAAAGTGAGTGATGAAGCAAGAAAACATATTGTAGAATGGGGATTTTCTTCAAGCGGTGGGAAGTTACTAATCAAAGGGAGAAATGTTGCCAGGTTTTCACTATAGATAGATTTTAGGGCTCTTCTTCCTTCTATATCTTTTCATTCTTTCTCACTTGTAAAGGGTTCTGAAGTTCTTAAATGGGTAAGTAATGTAGAATAGTGTTGATTCTGAGTCATAAATAAAGTATGTAAATTGTAATAGCTAGATTTTATGAGCAAGTGTTAACCAATTTGTGCAGCAAGAAATTATCATTTATGAAGTTGTCTCCAAATTTATACGCTTTTAATTATATGAATTCAATTTATCAAGGATGTTTGAATTTTTCATCAAAACTTTCCTATGATTATATTGTTTGGCCATGGTTCTCTTTCAAGTAAAGAGTTAAATTACTTTGATCATATAACTATAATTTAGAGTGAAAAAGTGGGATTGGTTAGTAGATCTTTATGACAATATGAGTGGATTTGTTAATGTAAGGCATTGGCATATTTTGAATCCATTGGTTGAACCTAGTTTGTTGATAGAATCTTTGTCACAGTTTTATATTTGACTCCATGGCTCATGATTAGGCACCAATCTGTCACAAAGCCTGAGACATTTCCATAAAAAATTCAAATAATTTTAAATCTTTATTGCTTTTGTTCTTCTCTTTTGCTTTCATTTTTAAGTTATCTCAATTCCTTGTATCTACATGGTATTTGAAAGAGTATAGAGGCTAAATTTGAGATAATTTTATTCATTAGCCCTCTATGTGTTTGAGATGAAGATATATAAGTTATGTGTTCTTAGAAATGTTCAATGCTAATGGGATTATGCTTGAATCTGGTAGAATATAGAACACCCATTACTCATATATCTAAGAATTATCCACTCTCATAGGTCTATAGTTTGTTGTTTTGTATAAGTTTATTATACGTTCAGGCCTACAATTAGGAACACCCTCTTGAGTCATGTGGAGCTCAAAGTGAAAAATGCTTTCATAGCCTTGTTCATTGGCTTTTCATGTCTTCAATCTATTGATAGTGTAGATTCCTTGTCCTAAATATTTAATCTCCCAGTTTAGGAATTGTGTTCCTTCTTAGGATTGAAGTTTGCAAGAAAAATAGCCAATAGATTGGTGACTCTACTGGGGAGAACTTTGAATCTCCAGGTGTAGACTTCCCTATCATAGAGTCAATAATTTGGTGAATCTAAACATCTAGTTCATATATTAAGAATTTTTCAAGCCTGGAATTAGTTGTGTTGTAGTAGATTTCAAAGAATTATGTGTGACTCTATTGTTGGAGAAGATTTAGAAGGAAATTCATCTTTTAAGTAGCTTCATATTGCTTGAAGTTCAATCCTTTGTGAAGAGAGGTGGTGACTCTTTCAAAAGAACCTGATGAAGATGTGAAGAACATTTTAGATCAATAAATATTTTCAGTTAGGAAAAATAATTTGCAGCAGTTGCAACATATCCAAGTATTTTTCATTTTTTTGGTTTTCAAGAAGGATAAATTTGTATATGAAAACTATATTTGAAAGTCTTGAAAAAATTTGGTTCCCTATTGAGTGAAACTAAGCACTAAGAAAGGGAATAGTAGTGATTATTCTACATTCTTTTGAGTTATATTTTATAGCCTCTCTATTATGAAGTGAAGTATGCAATATTTTTGAAGGAACTCATTTAGAAAATCTTAAGCAAGTTGAGATAGAAATTTGCATTGTAAAAGCTTAAGATCATGTTGAAAAAGGAGTTTGAGTCACCACGTGTAACTACAAATTCAATATGAAAAGGCTTTTATAGGTGTAAGGAAATGTATCATCAACCTATTCATCCCTGTGTGGACCCAAATGTAAAAATGCATAGTGTACAACCCTTGCCATGTAATAGAAGAAATTCTAGCACTGACAGATATAAAGTCATAAATTTCAATGACATTTTTTGGTTTCCAAATGTTATTCCTAGTAAAATCAGAGAACACTTACCAAAATTCAATGGTGAGAAGTCTGAATCAGCTATTAAGCATCTACAAAAATTCAATAATTTAATGAATGACTATGAGGAAAATCATGCGGATGTGATCATGAGGTTATTTGTTCAGTCTCTAAAAGGAGATGCATGAGACCAGTTCTCTTATTTACCAGCATGCTCTATTTATGCTTTGGAGAAGTTCAAAGTAGTTTTCATGGAGAAATTTGGCAAAAGAACCAATGTTGGTTCTATGATCAATGAATTTATGAGCATTGAGAAAGAAGAGGATGAGTTGGTCCCAGCATTTAACTTGAGATTTGATAAAACATTGAGGGATATTCCTAAAGGTATGAGACTAAGTGATGCAGTATGTTTGGTTGTATACTTGGGTGCATTTGATGAAGAAATGAGCTATTTGCTAAGAGATAAGAATCATAAAACCTTGCATTTGGCCTATGGTATGGCCATGAACATTGAAGACAACCAAAAATATGGAATGAACAAGGGTTATTTGTCTGCAAGTGTTTGCTGTCCTAAGGCACCTAATGTTGATGAAAGGTGTAATTTGGAAATTGAAAATAAATGTCATAACACTTACACCCCTATTGTCCCAGTCTATACACTGGCACATGGTGTTGACCACATAGAGCCCCAAATAAATTGTCAAGAAGTTGCATACATTTGTGATCCTATGGTCTCTATTCAAGCCCAATTTTGCATAAGGAGACATGAAGGAGAATAATCATATGATCTCTATGCAAAATTTATGGATATTATGTCTACAGTTCTGGAATGTCACAGACCTGAAAATTTAGAATACATTGATTTATTTTATGAATCCTATGAACTAGGTTTGAGTGCTTTTCCAAAGGAGTTGAAGCCTGTTAGGATTGACCAGGTGTGTGAATACATGTTTCTCTTTGAAAGGATTAGAGATGATCATCAAAAAGCTATTATGTTTTCAATCTGTAATGATAATGATTATGCTACTCCATATGATTCAGACAATGATGTGAGGGAAGAGGACTTGTTCCAAGCTATGATTACCCCTCATGTTAATAGAGAAAAGGTTAGTGAGCATCCAAATAATGTGGTGTATGCACCTATGGATTTCATTCATGAAGATTCAAAAGCACTACATGAATCAACTGACAAAGAGATGGAAACAATTTTAGATATTTGGCATATCACACCATGTAATGGAACTACCAGTTGTTCCAATGATGAGATCACAGAGAGCATCCATCTATAGTCTTATGGTTTAGATGAATCTAGTGAATTTTTTGAAGATGAGAGTGAAAATGAGATAATGTATTAATCATTGATTATGCATGAACCATGTGGTCTTGATTACAATATTGCAAGGGTTGAAAGCTTTGTCAATAGTGAGCTTTATATCATTGGGCTTGTTCATACACAGTCAACTCAAGAGGATGATCATGTTGATTGTTATTCTACTGGTCATAATGACTTGTATGAAGTAGAGTTGAAAATTTTTACATTAGATGAGGATAACATTAGTACGCAAGATGTTGATTGCATGAGTTCACTCTCAGATGATCAAGTTATGCATTATGATGAGAATTTGAATAATAGGATGCCACCATTTTTGGTTGATATTGCTATGGAGCTTGAAGATCCTTCTGACCATGCTATCTCAAATTATGTGGATATGGCAGAAATTTTAGATATGTGTGTTGAACAATCAGAGGATGAAATGAAAGATAGTATTGGTTGTTGTGAGTTCAGGGTTGATTGTGATTATGACTATGAAGAGGACACTAACTGTGGTGTTTCAAAATATAGTGATACTAGGGAAGATTTGGAACTCCATGTGGAGGAGGTAGAAATATTTTCATCAAAAAATGAATGTAATGGAAAACCCCTTATTTGATGAGCCTCCATCTTCTCTAGAGATGAGAAATGACAATCCTTATTGGTGCAGAGATAATCCACTCTTTGTTGAGAATTCTGATGATGCATCTGATACAGGGTTAGAATGTGGCCTAGAGAAAACAAAGCAAGACATTGATGAGTTCTTCAAGGGAATTCCCTATGATTTTTTTACATTTGATATAGATGTTGCAAACAAGGTTGAGTGTCATGATGCCAGCTAATTGGAAGAATATGAACACTTTCAGATTCTAGTTCAGATGGGAGGTATTTTGATGGAGCATGACAATAAGATGAAGAGAAAGGAATGTTATTTTTAGTATGAACATGTTTCATATGATAAATATAACACATATAGGTCATGTGATGATGAATATTTTTAGTTAGTGTTTGATTGCATATTGCAGATTGACATAATTAATGGTGACAGTGGCAAGTTCAGCCATGTGGTAGTGATGGTCAATGGCAATGCTAGTGACAAGGTTAGTTTGTGGGAAGTTCATGGCAGTGATTTTTGACTTGGCCTACTGCAAACAATAGAGAAAAGAGTGTTTGATAGAGGTAAATATTGGTACTTCATTTTTGGGGGCCCTAGGCCACAAAATGAATTTTAAAAAATGAGTTTCAATGCCACATAAAGAAGTAGTTTTAGAGTGCCCAATGGACTCGGCCCTTGGTCTACTCCCCAGAGATTTGGAATCTCATCATGCCCATAAGGGGCATACTTCCCTAGTTAAAGCCACTATTGGGACTCTATAATTTTGCAAAATTTTATGTGCCCATGTAGAAAAAAATTGATTTGCACACTCAAAGATGCACCTGAAAAATCTGCCCCTGTGACCTACTTTGGAGGGTCATAATTTGGAGCCCATTTGATTTCACACAAAATACCTTGGCGAGCATATTAATTTGACATATGGTAACGCACTTGCTCATTTTCAAGCTCCTGTGATGAGTTTTGATAGGGTTTTAAAATGCAAAGTTGGAGGATTCTGGGATTGTATTGTTGTTTGCAAATTCTTAGGTTTGTGAAGTGACCTCTTGTTCAATCTGATATTTCACAACGAGATGATCATCATGGAAAATGGATTGGTTCCCTAAATTCCCCTCACATTTATATCCTCCTTGGTCTGTTTTCAGAGCCATAAGATCAAGTTTTATATTTTTACCAAGTCAAAAGCAAATGTAGTTTGTTTTTTTTTTACATCTACATTTCCAAAATGTTTCAAGGGGGTCAAATTTGACCATTAATATCTTGTGATGAATGTGGATTGAAGGATATCCCTCTTGCACACATACTCAATGGACCTAAATGATTTATTGATTCTAGTGGTAGCTTCCCAGGAGGTGATTTGATATTTTTTTGAGGTGACTTGGTGGGTCCTAGTTGGTTTTTCACAAGTACAATTACAGAAAAGTCTGAGTGAGCCACTTTGGTATTGAATATTTTGCACCTCGAGATCTTTTTTACCAAGCTGCTTGTTTCACTTAATTCTTGGGTAAAATTTCTACATGCGTGTGCATTTTCATTACTTCAAGGGATGGTTTTACCAGTTTTCTAGGGCAATTTTGGGGGCTACTAGGCCAGTTTTGATCATTGTGCAAATATGCTAGAAAGAAATTTTAATGACAACCCAGTTCATTTTTTCACCCTAGGAGCATTCAATAGTAGTTTCAGGTCAATTGAAGATGAAATTGTTTTCAAAATGAATTTTTTTTTAGCCGGGCCCACATGGGATCCACCATGCTCTACATAGTTATGAAGTTGTAAGTATTGCAATGTTGCAGTCACTTCAAGTAAATTGCTTTCAATAGGGCAATCACATGGAAGCTTCATGTTTACATTCATGACAATCTTTCCATCAAATGGATAGTGATATTTATTTAAGGTAGATGGCTATGGTGAGAGATAAAGGAACAAAAGAGGATCAAGTAGATGTGATTGCTAATCAGATGAAAAGCATGGTATGAAAATTGATGTTGTTGGTTCTTCAATAGGTAATTTTTGGACTAGCAAGCTCATCTGAAATATTCCATGGAAACGTTTCTCTTCTCAAATATTTACTAAGAGAGTGTAGGAAGAGGTGTTGATTGTTGATAATTCAATATCACAATTGAATGCATTATGAGCTTGGAATTTTCTGCAATAACAATATTTAGAGAAGACCTGGAGCTGACTCCCATGATCATAGTTAGGGTGTGAGTCTATAAAAAGACAATTGAAAAAGGAATTCCCACTCTAAAGAAATATTCAAATAAAACACCTCCAAGTGATTATTTTGCAATACTAGAAGGAGGTGGTGTTTTATTTGAGTTCCTTTGGGATAAAGCCACAACACCTTTTAGTTTTGTTGGGTATTTTGAATAGTTGTATGATGCCAAAAATGCAAATATTTTAAACAAATTGGTTATTGTTAGGGTTTCCACATTATGTGGATGCATTTTTAGTTGTGGTCAAGCTTAGAATAATTTCCAAATAAGCCTAGCTTTGAATGGGTTGCATTTAAGGTGGAAAAAATTCATCAAATGTTTTGTGCATACTTGGTAGAATGGAAAAAAAAGCATTGAATAGCTCAAAATAGAAGAAAAATTTAAAGCCATGTGAAGTGAATTAGATGCAAATGATTCTTACGTTTATTCTACACTTGGGAATTGAAATTATTTTGCAGTTTTATCCATGAGAGGAGGGATTAAAAGGAATATGTTGCACATCTTGGGAAAGTGAAGAATGTAAAGTGTGGTGCATAGACTAGGAGATAATTGTGTTAAAAATAATGGGGCTACCCCCACTCCTACTAAAAGGAGCCAAGTTGATATTGTAAAGGGAAAATTCTTACATAGCTCGAACACATTATGGAGGAGTCAAAGTACAATGGAACACATCTTGAAAAGGTTTGAGGATGGTATTGTAAATTGTGGCACATATATTAGGTGTTTACGCTACAAATGATAGGGAATCCATGTTGTTGGCCACTATAAACATCTACTAAATGCCTCTGTCATTCGATGAGAAGCAACAGTTCGTGAGGAGTATAAAGGAATGATTTATGGCTATGAGTTTTGAAATCCTCTATTTTTGTGTATCACCCAACATTGTTCTGATGTGTCTTCTTCTCGCCTCATTAGTGATGGGTGATACCACCCAATTTATCTACATCGTGTATCTTTGTTTTCTTTCTTCTTTTCCATGTTGCATTAGCAATGGGCGAAGCTGCTTTGTTTCCATCGTGCATTTCTAATAGATGTCACCTCTTCCACATTGCATTTCTAATAGATGTCACCTCTTCCTCATTAGTGGGGCCCATGTTTTATTTTTCATATTGTCATTTGATAATTTTTTTATAGTGGAGAATTATTTCATGGAAATGAACAAGAATAAAGTTTTTCACTACCCGAGTGAAATAAAACTAAAGCCTCCATAATATTAAAATCAATATTTGTGCTGGGAAATACTCAAAATGTGAGGGTGAAATATAAAGTCTCGGGTAAATATTATTTTTTATTTTCCCGATAGAATGAATTTAAAAGCCTTCATTGATATAGAAGTATTTTTTTAAAAATGATGGGCAATAAAGTGTAAAGCACAAATATAAAAGGCTTTGTATTGCTAGGAGAGAAAAAAGTTAAAGTGCATAGGAATGGATAAGAGTGAAATTTCTTAGATTGAAGGTTTTGTTTCACGATAAAAACTATTTGTTTCTAGTTGTAGGGTAAATGAAGAGTGAAAGACCTTCATGGAGGTTTTTATTATTTCACAAACAAATATTTTCAACTACAGGGCATAATAATGATGGCTCTTCATGGTGAGGAATATTTTTTTGTTGCAAGGAAAGTGAGTGATGAAGCGAGAAAATAGATTGCATAGAATGGGGCTTTCCTTCAAGCGGTGGGTAGTTACTGATCAAAGGGAGAAATATTGCCAGATGTCAACTATAGATAGATTTTAGGGCTCTTCTTCCTTTTATATATTTTCATTTTTTCTCACTTGTAAAGGGTTTTGAAGTTCTAAATTGGGTAAGTAATGTAGAATAGTGTTGAGTCTGAGTCACAAACAGAGTATGTAAATTGTAATAGCTAGATTTTATGAGCAAGTGTCAACCAAATTTTGCAACAAAAATTTTTGTTCATGAAGTTGTCTCCAGATTTGTACACTTTTAATTATATGAATTCAATATATGGGTATGTGCAAGATCATGGTGGGCCAAAAAGTGGTTATATGTAAGTGATATGATGGCCCATGTGGCTGATGACTTTTTTTTTACCCAAAATTGATGAAACGAAAAGGGTTTTTAAAGGAGATTCTCAGCTTTCCACCAATATAAATTTTTCTTTACTTTGAATTTAATAAATAATTATTATTCATTTTCTATTTGAATTACGACTAAAGTCCTGATTGATAGGCTGATTGAAAGAAATCTATAGCTTTCAAACAATATCACATTTTTTGAATCCAAAACATGGTTCACATTCTATGCTTTACATACTATAGGATTAAAAAAAAAAAAAATGAATTTCATGAAGTTTTGACCAAGTTAAGGTGGTTAGACATACGAGTTTTTATATTTTTAAAAATTTGTAATAAAAATTCATAATTAATTATTTGCTTGGAAACAAATTACAAAAAATATGCATCACATCAGGACATGAGTCCTCTACTTATATCTAAAATATTATAAAAAAAATATTATGATTTTGTTGTGATTAGGGTGGTCAGACAGACACCTACTTCTTATTTTTTCCCTGAAATTTAAGTACTACTGCATTGAAATTTCAAATTTTCACCAAATAGATTTATTTATTTTTAAAATAAACCTAGTATTTTAGAAACTACATTCAATTTTCTATAGATTCTATTCTTACATATTTTTGAAATAATATAGATAACTTATTCAAATTTTTACGTCAAGTTTCCTAACTCTGATTTTCCTAATTTTTTTGCCACTTAAGGGCCTGCTTTTTCCATGATGATCCTACACATACCCATATCAAGGATGTTTTAATTTGTAATCACAACTTTCTTGTGATTGTGTTGTTTGGTCATGGTTCTCTTTCAAGTAAAGAGTTAAATTACTTTGATCAGATAACTTTAATTTAGAGTGAACAATTGGGATTGGTAAGTAGAGCTTTATGACAATATGAGTGGATTTGTTAATATAAGGCATTGACATATTTTAAATCCATCATATCAAGGATGTTTGAATTTTTAATCACAACTTTCTTGTGATTGTGTTGTTTGGTCATGGTTCTCTTTCAAGTAAAGAGTTAAATTACTTTGATCAGATAACTGTAATTTAGAGTGAACAGGTGGGATTGGTAAGTAGAGCTTTATGACAATATGAGTGGATTTGTTAATATAAGGCATTGCAATATTTTAAATCCATTGGTTGAACCTAGTTTGCTGATAGAATCTCTATTGTAGTTTTATATTTGACTCCCTGGTCCATGATTAGGCACCGATCTGTCACAAAGCTTGAGACATTTTCAGAAACAATTCAAATCATTTTAAATCTATGTTGCTTTTTTCCTTCTCTTTTGCTTTCATGTTTAAGTTTTCTTAGTTCCCTGTATCTTAATGGTACTTGAAAGAGTATAGATGCTAAATCTGAGATAATTTTATTCATTAACCCTCTATGTGTTTGAGAAGAAGATATCTAAGTTATGTGTTCTCAACAATGTTCAATGCTAATGGGATTATACTTGAATCTGGTGGAATATAAAACACCCATTACTCATATATCTGAGAATTATCCACTCTCATAGGTTTGTAGTTTTTTGTTTGGTATAATTTTATTATACATTCAAGCCTACAAATAGGAACACCCTCCTAAGTCCCATTGAGCTCAAAGTGTAGAAGGATTTCATAGCCTTATTCATTGGATTTTCTTGTCTTCAATCTATTGATAGTGCAGATTCCTTGTCCTAAATATTTAATCCCCTAGTTTAGGAATTGTGTTCCTCCTTAGGATTGAAGGTTGTAAGAAAAATAACCAATATATGTCAAGATCCCTCTCACAACAGAAAGAATCCTATAGAATATCTAAGGCTCTGAAGTGATAGCACAGCTTGATCTAGGATTCCCCTCCTGATCTGAATGTCCTTCCTAAAGAATAACCAATCACTCATAACAATGAAAAGGATGATAGGATCATCTTAGGTCCCCCTCCTCTGCATTCAATTAAAGAAAAGGGTGAATCTAGAAAATGCAAGAGACCTTACAAGTTACAAAAACTAATTTCTCCTCATCCACTGCCCGAAAGTGAAAGTAAACTACAATTTCTTTTGAACAAAGAACTAATAACGTTACCACCTATGAATAGATTAGTTCTATATCCTAAAGATGCATTGAAAGTCCCACATTGTGCATTTCATTGAATCCTTAGACATAGTACTAATGAGTTTCATGCATTTCAATTAATATTGAAAAACTTTCACTTTGATGGAAATGTTGACATCATGTGATTGCCTAGCCTAATATTGTTTCACCCCTTGTCATGTAATAGTTGTCAAAAATTCTATTCTCACTATTACATGACCCTTCCCATCACCCACCTTAGTTCATTCTTGTCTCGCACTCAGTGGGGGCAAGAAGTTTATAGCCTTGTCCTAGTAATGCATTTTCCATTTTCACTTAGCTGTGTTGTTCACCTTCTGCTTATACAGACTGAGATTGGGAGGTGGATGACCTGCTCATAGGTTGACCTGCATTTTCCTTACTAGTCTTTTGTGTTATTTCCTTTTCATTTTCATTTGTGTTATTGCATGTTTGTATTGTGATCCCATGTAATGTTCTGTTTGATGTTCTCTCTCTTCGTGACATTCCTTTATTTGTACCTTCATTCTTCTATATTTCTTGTATCTCTTTCGCTTTTTATCTTTATGTCTCTTTTTCATTTGTCTTGTGTTTTCCTTTTAGGTATGACACAAGGTGTTGAGACATTCATGTTTCTTCCATGTTGACCCAAAAGTCTCTTTCTTTTCTTTTTCCTTTTCCTTTATCTTTTCATTTGTCTTGTGTTTTCCTTTTGGGGATGATGCAAGGCATCGAGACATTCATGGCTCTTCCATGTTGACCCAAAAGGATTTTTCTTTTCTTTTTCTTTTTCCTTTTCCTTTATCTTTTCATTTATCTTGTGTTTTCCTTTTGGGGATGATGCAAGGCGTCAAGACATTCATGTCTCTTCCATGTTGACCCAAAAGGTTTTTCTTTGTTTTTGTTCTCTTTGTGTCATTCTTCTAGTTTTGTGTATTTGGGGGATGATGACATTTCCAAGATCTCTGAAAACAATGTAGAAAAGAACATACTGACCCCAAATCCATAGATCCCTTATGTGTTTGGTGTTTTCATTTGGGGGAAAACCCCTCTCTTTTCTTTTTTCTCTCTTGCATGAGGCAACTTTCTCAGAAACATATGACTTGGCATAGGGCTTTCCAAGTTGGCTCTCATGTCTTCCTTCTTTGTTTTCATTTTTTATTTTCTACTTTAAAGTAATTTCTCACAGTATGGTGTTTAGAAATTTTTTAAAAGTGGAGGCATACATTGGCATTATTCTTTTGCATTTTCCTTTTCTTGGTTCTTAGTGCAACCTTCTTACTTCATACGATGTGTTTGTCACTTTGTGGATGAAATTGGTTGTGATTTCCTTCTGAAGCATGATCTCTCTTAGCATATTATATTCCTCTTAGTGGCTTGATGAAGTTGTGAATCTTTTATTTTTTTATTGGTCCTCTCTTGGAGACATTAGGCACAATGTTCCCTAAGTTAAATACCTCACATGAACTAAGAAAAACTCCTTTGAACATTTACTATTTTTTAAATTTTATATTTGTTGTTATATGGCCACCTTGCATAACACGACTTGCATGCCTATAGAGCCATCCTGTTTTTTCATGACCTCCAAGCATACAAATTTTTTCTTGCCTCATGAAGCTTGAAAAATCATTTTTGTGTGGAGCCTTATTAAAGTTATCATGAGGTATAACTTTGGTATGGTTTGAGCAAGAAGCCCAATCGAAGGCATGAATTTTCCCATAGCCACTTGTCTATGTGTGAGTGCATACCAACCATGAGTGTATGTTTCTCACCTTTTAGGACTTCTCACCTAGTGTATATCTAGGAGTTTTGTCACCTCAAAGTGAGTATGCATTTTTTCGGACAAACAGCCTATATTTGATCCACATCATGATGGAAAAATGGTTGAAGCTTCATCTCATTCTTTTATTTCCCACTTTTTCTTTTCTTTTCTTTGGTAGTGTATGCTTGTTCCTTGTCGTTGGTATTTATATAATTTTCATGTGTGTTTCTTTGTGCTTATGTTGGTCTGCCATGGGATCTTGATCCTAGGGGATTGATCACTCCTCTTGATCATTTTCATCTCATCTTTCTAGCATTGGTTCATTGGAACCCCTCTTGGTGCGTGTTTTTCTACTATAGTGTTAGTTTGAAGTTCCCATTCATCCTCTCACTAAAGTGGGGGCTAAATGTAGTGTCAAAAAATAGGTCCCTTGACATTTTCACACTTGTTTGGGTCCTCCTTGTGTATTTTGGCTTAATGTTCCCTTCATTTAGTGTTGTAATGTGGATAACACATTCACATTAGGTCTTGGGCCCTTGTGAACTAATGGAACTTAATGGTTCCTTGCTAAAGTGTTGTGAAGTGTTGTAAAACACTTTCACACTTTTCTAGGGTTTTATCAATTAACTAAGCATAATAAATATAATTCTAATCAAAATTAACATTAATCTTGTCTTCTTTGGAGTGTTGTAAAGTGTTGTAACACACATTCACATTTCTCTAGGCTTATCATTAATAATTGGGCTTTCTTATGCTTTAGTTGGCCCTATTTTACATCCACAAGCCTTATTTATTACATATTTTTAAGGATAATCTTGACACCAATCAGTAACCAATCATAATCCAGGTGTTCCTAGCTTGTGTGACCCATATTTAGTGTCTGGGAAACATTCGTCACCTTGGGCGAATGAGTCCCACCTAGGTCTTTTTGGCCCCAATGCAGGTTTCACACATTTCTAAGAAATTTTCATTTTTGGTGCCATACATTATGTATGATGGGACTCATTCACCACCTTGGTAAAATGAGTCCCGTGTGACCCAAATTCAAATTTAATTCAAATTTTCAATAGGATTTTATTCTCCTAGATCTGATGTCAGTTTGTAGTGTTGTAATTTTGGGAATTCTTGCATAATTAAGTATAAATACAAGATTATTTCACTCATATTCAACACCTAGCATTCAATAGTTCACAAGAGCATTTGAGTATTCACAAGAGCATTCAAGAGCTTTCAAGGGAAGATTATCAAGCATTTTAGAGAATTCTTCAAGTGCCAATCATCATGTCAAAGACTGATTTCTTCATGTTTGTTATTGTGCTAATAATTGTGATGTAGAGTTCATGATCCAAGCAAGCATTATATTCAAGATCTATCTCCTTCAAGCTAGAGTCAAGAACCACATTCATTGCAGTCATTTCAAGCATTATTGCAACACCTTATTGCTAGGGTTTGGTGAGTTGCAACATAGTCTTTTGTTCATTCATCATTCTCCATTCATATTTGCTTTCATTTCAACGTTTAATTACCAAAATAGGGGTTTTACCAAGGAAAACCCACCATTAGCAAATCAAGCCATTTTTTTTTTTGCAGGTGTTTTCACAGGTTCAGATCTAAAACCCAGTTTGGGAGAAAAGAGCAAGTGTTGGAGTGCAAATCAAAGTTTTCAATTTATGAAAAAGTAGAGTGGGGATGATTGGCCACAATTGGTGAATGAGTCCCACTAAAGGTTTCTTTCATATCTTTTTTGTAGATTCTAGTACCCTTTTTCTCAAAACAACTTTCTGGGTAGAAACCCTGATTTGTGATAGATTCGACCAAGTTGGTGAATGAGTCCTAGTTGGTCAAAAAGTAAAACCTTGTAGACTTCCAGAATTGCTTCCAGATACCTATAGATTCAAACCTCATTCATTTCATTATTTTTCCCTTCTATTTTGTTGTCATTTCTAAGTCATTTTATAGGTCATAATACTCAATTAGGGTTTTACATTATGTTTTGCATTTCATTATCTTTTCCAAGTCCAAAATTGGTGGTGAACCCCTCATTTGATCTCATTCAGCTCCTAGGAGAGCCCCTTTGGAATATTTCAATCTCCTTTGCATTGAAATCTCAAGGGTTTTTTCTTGAGTGAAGAGTATGAAAATTTCCTCTCTTCTTTTAGGTCCAAAACCCTAAGGGTGAAAGATCCCACACCATTTTCTTCTTTCCATTATTCATGCATTATCAGGTTGTGTAGAACCAATTTTATGCATATGTGAGTTTTACACATTGTAGGGAGGTGGTTGCCTCATTTGTGTTGAGTTGGTGCTCAGTGTAGGGTGTTTGTGCATCCTTGGAGTTGGAGCTCCTAAATCAGGGAGTTGGTGCTTCCTTGGGTTGGTGCCCTAAACATTATCAGGAAGTTAGAGCTTCCTTGGGTTGGTTCCCTAAACTTTGTAATAGAAGATTTCCTTATGAGGTTGGATTAAGACAATAGATCCTAGAAGCATTTCTCACCATGGTTTTTTCCCATCTTGGGTTTCCATGTGCATTTGGTGTTATGTGATGCTCTTGTGTGTGTGCATGCTATATCTGTGTGTGTATATTTAATATTCACATTAAATGCTTAAGAAAATAAATTTCACTAAAGCACTTAGAGCTAAATGAATCAATCTGCATAAATTAATCTAAGGCTTAAAGAAGCAATTTTCACTATGTTTTTAAGGGATAGATTTTATTATCTACTAATTCACCCCCTCCCCCGCTCAGTAGATTGTTGTGTTCCAACATTGTGATAGTTGGGATCACTCTTAAAGGAAATTAATCTTTCTTTATTAGAGTCAAATTTTATTTATTACATTTTGGTGAACTTGTTGGGTGATCTCACAATAGTAGTCCCACTTTTTGGTGAAAGTAGGACACTAAAATCAACATTTTAACAAAATTTTCAATTTCTCAAACCTATACCAACTAAATCATTAATAATTTCAAAATTATGTGAACTAGTGATTTTTGAGATTGTGTCTATAGATTATAAATGTTTATATTTTTAAAATTTTAGAAATAGTTTGTGAATTATTTTACATAAATTTTAATAACTTAGTTTTTAATAGTTAAAATTATTTAAAAAATAATGTAACTTCCATAGAAGATAACTTCTTTTGTAGAAATGATAAATTTATTTTGAACATAGATTTGTAGCACTGATAACTAGTGCATAACTATCTTTTTCATAATATTTTGTTGCATATTTTTTATAAAATTTTGAAGTGAGATTAACTATAATTTAAACATAGGTTACTTCCATAGAGAATACTTTATTTATATATATTGTAGAGTATAAAAATGGATCATAGACCTAACTAATATATTGTAGTGACAAAAATTGTATTCCCTTCTTGGAGATAGTACAATTTCACACTTAGTTTGGACCCATTTTAGCATCCTTGCATGCATGCCCTTTAAATCATCATTAATAGGCCCCTAAGACCCTTTATTTTGGATCCCAAGGCTTATTTCAACTAAAATCTCAACAAATTTAATAAACACACTTAATTTCCTAACCTCTTGATATTTCCTCACCCAAAAAACTAGGGTGGAACCCATATGCCACCTTCAGCATATGAGTCCCATTTGGAACCTTTTTTAGGGTTTGAGCAGGAAATTCAAGTTTCTAATTCAAATTTCACAAATGCCAGAATTTAGGATCTATTAATAATAAATTAGATAAGACACTTAAAAAATCTAAGTCTCACACTCAGTTTTGACATTAAGAGCTAGGAAGAACAAGACAAGCAAGTTAGTAAGCAAGAGATTCAATAATTTTGCATTCAAGAGAAAGGAGAAAGTGAAGTTGAAGTCTTGAAGTAGAATTATAGTGTTTTTGCAGGTCTTCAAGCTCACTTTAATTTCAAGATAAAGCATTGACAAAGATTGATTATGGTTGCCTATGGAGGATCATGATGGATTCTAGGTTGGGGAGATGCAACCAACCATTGAACCAAGCCTAATGACTTGTTTCCTAAGTGATTCCTTCTTCCATTATCATTTTACTTTCTACCTAAAGGAAGGTACATGCATTCTTATGGCTTATTAGGATAATTGAAGGTCTCCCAAAGTGAGTCATCATTATTTTCATGTTTCATGTATGCATCCTATTCTAGCACATTAGAATAGGGTTTCATTGCATCTTAGATATCTTAATCTTATGTACACTTAAGATTAGGACCTTCACAAACATTTTAATTTTAGATCTATATTTTCCATTAAGGTTTAATTAACAAACTATGGGTTTGACCAAGGTAAACCCCCCATAAGTAAATCAACACAACATTTTATTTTGCATATTTATAACAGGTTTGACTTGGAAGTGAAGTTTGAAAGACATGTGAAGGAAATGCAGAGAGAGGAGAATAACTTCAAATCCTTCTTTTTCGAAAAGGAGTATCAGGAATAAATCACCCCTTTAGGCATATGAGTCCCAGTATACCTCTTTTTACCAGTTTTCTATAGATCCAGATTTTTCAACAGAAGATTCTAGATTCTACCCAAATTCATGTAGTAGGGATAAATCACCTAGCCTAGTGTATGAGTCCCAATGCACTTCAAAAAGAAGATTTTTAGGGTTGCGGATCTTTCTTGGAATCCATCAGTTTACCAATTCCTTTTTGCTCGATTTTTGTTTGTTCATTTGATTTAATGATTTTAAGTTTCTATGGTTTTTTGCATTATTTTTTTCATTTCTCTTTTGAAAAATTATCTTAATGGTGAACCCCCATCTACTCACACCTAAGGAAACCTCCTAACCCTTCCCTCAATCGAGTCACTTGGTTGAGGGATCTTGGTTTCCCAATGATTAAAGTGTGAAGTAGCTCCTAAGTTCCATCTCTTAAAAGGTGGAACCCTATTTCCATTTAACCATTTTGGTGAACCCAACCTTTGGACCCTTGAATTTTTGATTCGAAGAACATTGTAAGTCCTAGATGTAGTTTACATTAACTTTGAATTAGATTTCCATTGGTTGAATTACATCTAGGGCTCCTAAATCTTGCATTAGTGTAAAGTGCATATAAGTTGCATTTTTGCATCTTGCGTCATTAAATTTCACTAGAAATCTATCATTGCAAATAGTTAAGTTAGCATACAAATTAGAAACCTTAAAATTAATTCAGAATTTGCTGAATTTGGTTTTAAAATCATAATTTGGGACTCATTCACCCAACTGGGCGATTTAGTCCTTGTACATGTTATTTTTCCTGATTTTTGGCAATTTTATGTTGACTATTTTTCACTATGTGAACCTTCCAAAATCCATAACTAGGACTCATTCACCCATATAAGCGATTTAGTCTCGTATCAGACCTAAATCTGCATTTTATAGCATTAAAAACTTCATTTACATGCTTATGTTTGTTGTTATCATATCTTAGTTTTAGTTTATTAAGTTTTTGTTTCATTCATTTCATTAGATCTAGCTTAATTTGGTTTCATTTAAAGTACATGTTTCAATTGTCAATAGAATTAGATTATTTAACTTCTATTTCATTTCAATCATTATTTCATAGATTGATAAGATTAGATTACATTTGGAATTCATTAGAAAACAAAACCAAAACAATATCAAAACAAAAAAAACTATAAACTAATGAAACCCTGGGAGAAAGCATAGTTATTTTGAGTATGTCAAATCTCTTTTTCCAAGTTAACCTATCCTTCAAGCCCTTTAGTAGTGACGACTTTGACATGTTAGATGAAGCCCTTGAGGATTTCATCTTGCAAATTTCATCCATTAAGGCTTGTTATAACAAACCAAAACGAAGAGAAGTTAATGTTGTTCAACCTCAACTCATCCTTTACCGACCCTCAAACCAATATCAAACTCAAAACAAACCTATTATCAACCTTGAACCACCTAAGAATAATGTTTTTCAATAATCGAGATATACTATCGTTGCTCATACATATAACACTAGAAATAATTGACAACCCAAAAAAAGAACTTCAACATCCCTCCCTTGTCCTCAATCCATCTTGCCTAGTGCTCCTCTTTTTCCTTCACATAGTGGGAAGGAGTATGATCTTGTTGAAAAACTTCAAAATACTCCTGCAAAGATATCCCTATCGTACCTAATTCAAAATTCTCTTAGTTATCATAGTATGCTTCAAATAGCCTTTCAACAAGTTGCGGTTCCCTCTAGTGCAAATCCAAGTGATGTAGCAGCTCTAATTCAAGGAATGAATCTGGTTAACATAAACATTACCTTTCATCAAAATCAGTTACCTCCCTTGGAAGTGAGAAAGAAAAATTATTCCTTCATGATAATAGCTATCTTCAATAGAATAGGAATAAAGAGAACCCTTGTCAAAAAAGGATCAACTCTTAATGTACATATAGTGTTACAACCCTTTTGGATAAACTTGGAATGGATAAGTCAAATAGTGAACAAGATTCCCTATCAATTCAAGGATTTTATAATGTAGGAAAGCAACCACTTGGTGTGATCACTTTACCTATTACAGTTGGAAAGGATACATTACAAACTCATATCCATGTTATTCCTCATGATATTTCATACAATCTCATTTTAGGAAGACCTTGGATTCATGAGATGCATGTGGTGCCTTCAACTCTTCATCATATCATGAAGTATGTCTATAACAATAAAGTGTACCAAATTGAAATTTAGATCTCGAGCCTAAAAGTTGCTTTAAAAATTGAAATAGGTATGACAAGTCTTCTAAAGACATTAATCCAAACTTCTAGGATAGAACATATGAAAGAAGGGAAAAAGGAGATGGAAAATACTATAGAAGTTATTAGAAGATGATCGGTGCTTCTTAGATTTCACACCAACATTTATGGGAGAATACAACATTACAAAAAAAGAAAATGAAAAGAAAAAATAACCAATGGTAATGTCAACACAGAACTCGTCAAAAAACTCACAAGTATCTACTTCATCTACTCTAGAAGAAGAAATAAGCTATACAACAAAATTTGATGAGATGGATTACCAACAACCACAAAACTTGAAAGAAATGGAGAAACTTTATGGAAAAGGTTATGAGCTTATGAAACAACTTGGTTATAGTGGAAAAGGATGTGGAAAGAAAGAGCAAGGCATTCATGTTCCTATAGAACCTATCACAGAAGAAACTAAAAGTATTTTGGGGTATTGTCCTTCTAAGATAACGCAAATAGCAAAAAGACCCTCACTCAACATCAACATCCTCATGTGTAACCCTAATAAAACAACTCTCACTTTGAAGCATCCTAAATTGATTGATACAACTTGTGAAGAATCATTGGAATACTTCAAAGATGATGAAGCCTTGAAAGAAATTTTAGGAGTTTATGACAAGTCATTTACTCCTCTTAAAAAGAAACATGTTACATGTGCTATGATTAGTGCTAAGCAATAAGACAAAGAGAAGGAAAGTAATGAGAATAATAAGGAAAATGAAAAATACAATCCTAAAATTATGAAACAAGGTGCACTCCATTTAGGAGATATAGTCAACATACCAATGGATACCACTAATGAGGAAAAAGTGATTCAAATAGGAAAGTACCTTGATGAAGACGAATAAAACCTAACCATGCAACTTTACTTCATGACTTTCCTAAACTTTTTTCTTGGACTTATTTGGATATGCCAGGAATTGATGCTAAGATAGTGACACACAACATAGTCCTTGCAGAGGATGCTAAACTAGTCAGACAAATGATTTGAAAGATGAATCCTAAGATAGCCTTATTGGTTAAGACCGATATTGAGAAACTCCTTGAATTTGGTTTTATACTACCTATTGATTATTCTCCTTGGATCTCAAAAATTGTTGTGGTTGCAAAACCTAATAATTGTATTAGGAT